>ATSW01043112.1:0-11715 GCA_000444245.1 Botryllus schlosseri
ACGAATTGACTCCCGAATTTTTGAGAGATTAATTAATCTTTGAGAGATTTAATTGATCCTTAAATTTTCTTCGCGCTTTGCAAGATTCAATGCGACTTCATTTTCCGATTTATATATAGTATAGTGCCCTTTGCAATCTGAGCCCCAGAGTACAGATGCGATCAGCGGAGGAAAATGATGCCTGGAATCGTGTCGGCCTCACGAAAAAAATTTGTTTCTGGTACGTTTGGGAGATTACAATATCTTAACACTATTCCGACAATCCTGACGGTAGGTCAGAGGTCGCGCGACTATAACCATTCCCAGTAACTATTCATTACTAGGGCTGGGCAAAATCGAGTACCTGAGTGATTCGATTCTGAATCACGTAAAATGCTTCGAGTCGAGTCGAGTATTCGAGTATCACTCATTATGACGTCACAACATAATGTACTATGTCAAAGTTCAACTATGTACCTTTTATGCCACCATGAAGAACATAATGCCTGTTATCGGTCACATTAATGATACTTCGGTATGTTTTCGACCATACCGACTTCATTGCACTTCTTGGCAATGTTGTGGAACGATCATGACTTCGGAACTGTGTTATTTCCAGTAACATTCGTAGCTTTGTACAATGTCTATCATGCTACGACACGGCCAATCAAGGTTTCAAGGCTTCATCAGTGGAAAATATTATCAAAACTATAATTCTTGTTAGTTCATTAACTGTCAGTTAAGGAGCGTACAATTTCAGTACTCGAAAAAATCGTCTTTTACTACTCGACTCGAATCATTAAAATTAATACTCGATTCAGATTCGAGTACTCGAATCATTGTGCCCAGCCCTATTCATTACATGACCACTAGCGAGTTCGATGCGCATAGTAAGACGATATGAAAAAGTAGATTTGTCCGGAGTCACCCGGAAACAGACATGGACACTGGACAGTTCAACACGGGTATTTGGTGTCCAGTTAGTTCATTGCGACTGTATGTCCTGGAATACGGTCGTAGGATACATTATACATAAGTAATCGAAATGCGGCCGTGAATAGCAAAAAGGTTGGCCACCTCTGGCCTAGCCTGATGCAGTGATTGGCGATAGGTGATATATTTCTTTGCTCAATATTTGTCCGGGAATTTTAAACTGAGACAATGCGACGTAATATGTATTCACTGCAGTCGTGTAGATACGCAATTGATGCAGTTTTTGCCGTACAAAATCAATTTCAAACCCTCTATCTTAAATGTTATCAATGATACGGCTACGCGCACGATATGTAAAATACCTTCGCCAATAGAATCTGGATTGGAGAAGTGTAATTGGAAAACGAACCACGAACCACAATCTACCAAGACTCATCAGGAGACGCCAGAGATGCCATCCTATACAGCAGATATGCCGAAAGCGTCCTTTTATCAAACAACATTAATTCTTTGATTTGCGCTTCTACCCGACATCGAAATACTTAATCGTGGATTAATCTCACACCAAGCGACGTTGGAGCGCGCATGATTTAACGTCAAATCAACAAGAGCCATGCTCAACAAATAAATTTCTCACCGCAAAAGCCAACGCCGGTTCAAGGTTCGCGTCAAGATGCGCGTCCGATTCTGCGGCGCATCGTTTGATCGCTATGAGTCACATTGCGGTTATTGTTAACTCGTAATCGCGAGAAAGGATCTCGGCTAGCGTGAATGGGGCGGACGTCAATGTGAGAGGTAGCGGCTCGCTAACGGCCTTGCGATTACGACAATGATACGATTATTATGGATCATAACCCAAGGTAATATATCTTGTCAGGGGTAAGAGAAAACGCGTCGCTGACTACTTTTTTGAACTGGCGTTATTTGTTAACCCTTACCGCCGCCTATTATTCTGCTAGCATCCGCGCGTTAAGCTCTATCGGAACGGTTCCATACCCATACCTAGAAAACCTTTACCGAGAAGGGACATTAGCGAGAATGGACATTACCGAAAATGGTCATTACCGAGAATGGCCATTGGCCAATGCCGAGAATCTAACTTACTGGGACGAACGTCGTCGAGAAATTTATATCTGAGAATCTACACCGAATTGGCAACGCCGTGATTCACATATACACACGACTTGTACATATGCATAACACGCCTGCATTGCATATGCTGTATTCTCGTAAATGTCCTTTTTCGGTGGTATCCATTCTCGGTAATGTTCATTCTCTGTGGTGTCCATTCTCGGTAATGTCCATTATCGGTGGTGTTCATTCTCGGTAATAGCATTCTATGGTTTTCTCGGTATTGACCGGACACCCCATCGCAAGTACGGTGTCATGGCGTTCTCAGACTTTTTTCAACATTTCCCCTGACGGAACCTATGCAATCAATTTGATATTTCGCTGCGCTATGAAAATCAAAGAATGCTAAATGCAAAAACCACACCAATGAAAGCAAAAGAAAAAGCTATCAAATAAGGTAGCGTTTAATTAGATGGATACACTTGTTTTGCTGCCATTAAGTCAACAATCTTTGGTTTGGACGGGGGTTTGGATTTGGATAGCGAAATTCCCATGTCGTGTACTACACCCAGTCTGTACGGTATTTTCAGGTATTTGTTTTTCATATTGAGTAAGTTATCATTGCGAGCTTCCTAAAACTCATACACCGGGTACCGACCAATTTGGTCCGCCGACCACAGTTAGGCAACCGCTGGTATAGAGCAAATGAATATTAGATCGTCCGAATAAAGCAAAACAAGTTTAAAACTTTATCGAACTCATTCTAGGACCAGTCAGTCAATATGCTCTGGGTGGTTGTGAAATGAATTAATACCTGTATCTGTGTTGAACTAAAAAGGTACCGTCGTCGACCTGTGTATGATTAGATTAAGAATGTATACTGTATAGACGTTGCGTCGATTCTTGAGCCATGCGAGTCGCGTAAATCTTCGCTAACGGCGTAGCAAAACGACCCTGCTCATATAGATTAAGAGCTTTCCTAATTCAGGCAAAGGCAAATTCAGGCAATTCGTGAAACCCCACATCGATATTCCCATCGAATCAATTGCCGTCCGACGGCGTGTCGGTGTCGGCCACACAGAATAGTTTTTCATGGTCTGCAGTCGTGCGCGCTGCATAAAACTTTCTGCCGGCACCAATTCTACTATTTCATTTGCAACGCCGTTATTAACAGGGACATGGACGCAAAATTACCTTGTCGCCGCCTGAGATCAAACAGCCCGCCGCTGACACAAATTGCTCAGCCAACCCGAACCCTGCCGATAAATCGTACAATCTTAGCACTATGTACACCACGCGATGACCTATAATTGCACCTGAAGGTCACATGATTGAGGCCGTGTTACCGCGTCTCAAGCCAGATAACGGAACTGTAGCGACTACACCCGCAGATATGAAACCTATAAATTAATCGCTGACTAATGAAGAAGTGTGATAGGAAGAAGATAATCTCAGAATTTTTACCACACAGGAATGACCGTATAATTTCGGCCTTGTTTGGGAACAGTTTACGCGCAGTGATAGCCGGTAAGTAACGGCTACCGCCGACACTGCTTTATAATTTGCACCTTGTGGGAGTAAATTCTTTACGGCGTGTTCGACGGTCTATCGTGCGCGGCATCGACTCCGCGTTGCGCATTCCGCGAAAAACTGCGCGCAAAATAACCGGCGAGTTTCCGAACGCAGCGTGGGGTCTCGGCTACATCGTGCACGGCAGAGTAATTGGCCAAAATTGAGGTAAATGTGCAGTGTACGCTTCTCGCGATAAAATAATGGCACTTTATGGCAACGTTGTTCTACAACAACGGTATGTAACTGGCCGACCGCAAACTGTAAATTTCCTGCTGGAACCACGTACCGATTTCACGTAAAACGTTCGGTAAACTGCTCAACGACGACTGTCCGATAATCGCCAAGAATGTTCAATGTTCACTTTCAAGTCCAAATACAACAGTTTCTACTGTGTATTTACCCAGACAGCGCTCTAGATTACCGGAACATGGTCTGACTTCGTCTACCGACACATGTTATGGTTACCTCATTTTCGAAGGGCTTCCTCTAGCTACAAAACTTTAATATAGTATATTCATATTTAACGAAACCCGAATGTTTTCGGCTGACACTTGTCATGGGTAATCGTCAGCAAATACTCAATACTATTTATTTGGCTGTTCTGTGTTATTACATAAAGCTCCTTGGATCTGCGTGTGTGATCACTGATCAGGATTGCCAGATAACTCGGAGTGGTCATTAGTCGGCCAGTGCGTACAACCTCATTTACATTGCTTATCCAAATTATGTTATCTCGCATTGCTTTTCATTCAGTATATACATGCCTCTTATTTTCGTCTTCTACCCCAAATGAGTGTCTGATATGAAAAACTACTTCAATTTCTTTCGACACCTTGTCTTTTCATTCTATCGCAATCTTGTGATAATGAAATGACGGAATTTCTATGTAAACGAACAGACGAATGCAAGCAATTCTTTACCTTGCTTTCGACAGAAATAATCGTAGTCTCTGCAGCAATCTCCAGATTTTGTGCAAAACTCGTCACAATAACACGGTTTGCTTATTGACGGCGACTTGCAAGAGCCGTCCCGTCCCGGGCAGCATTTCCCCAGTCCTCTACATGACGCGTTTACTGACAGCACCATCGCCAGCGATATTAACAACGTCACCGTAATCCACTGGTAACAACTACAACGATTAGTGGAGACATCCATTATAGTAACAGATCTCTGTATTCTGAATTCATAAAATATATAATCCAAATTAGTGTCATTGTCAGACCGCATTTGCTGCGTATAAATGTCAGGTTTCTAATGACATTCTATACTTGCTGTCTGGAGTTGAAGACTTTATGGACCTCTCTCGCTGCGAAACTCTCCTTCCAAACATACACTAATCCCAGATTATTTGTGTAACACACCGTTACGGTGTAAATTGTTAGACTAAGCAAACAGTATCAAAGCCTGACTGATATTATTGCGCGATCACCACCATCCTAAACTTCCCATATCCAAACCCAAAACACGTGAAGTGGATAACGGCGAACCTTTTCCCGGCGTCTGATCGTTTACGAGGGTCGCCCGTTTTTATGAAAGAAAACTCCTCAAACCGGTTATCAAATCGGAGGTTATCACGGTGATCTATTCACCGAAGACCGAAGCTGGGTCACGAGATGCTTTGTAAAATCTCCCCAAGTCGATAAATCACAGATGTCACGATACAACCGAAAACCACCGCACCGCACCGACCGACCGACCAACAGATCACTTGATGATAGTGTACCGGCACCGGTTACACCCCATTATATATTGTAGGCGTTACGGCCATTTAGCCGATACGGCATACTGTCACCCTGCAACTCAGTGCATAGATCCTTCCCATTATGTACACCACTTTGTACGCGTGTGATTATACGTAGACAGTAGACACAGCAAAATTAGGGATCCAAAGTATAGTGAATTGTGAAGTCGCAATCAACATAGCGTATAACGCTGATTCAAAACTCCAAATCGTCTATCAGAGGTGCATTTTTAACTGCCACGTTGCGCACACGCATATGTGTGTCTATTATACAAAGTATAGGTCCTACTATAGTCAATCGAATGATATATTCATATTGAAATAAATCCCACTATTTTCGGTTGAAACTCGTCAGGGGTAATCGCCAGCAACTAGTAAAGAATTGAAAAGAACTTTCCATATCAATAGCTGAGAGTCAGTTTTTTTTCAATTGTATATTGAAATTCTGCGACTTTCTTCATATACTTGTTACCATTGCGCTGCCGTTGTGATTGATAACATATAAACCACGTTTGTTAAGCTATATATACTCAATATTGTATAAGACTATAGCAAATCAATTATGAGTATCATCATATATTTCCGCCGCGTACTCACAGCCTACTTTGTTAATATGAGACAAGAGATAATCCTCAATTACTACAAAACTGATTACTCAACACGCCGCATAAACCGGGATTTGTTGCGCTACTGAGTATGACGTAGTCCGGAGCTTGGAAGTTTACATCACCGGTTAAAGGTGAGGTCAAGCGTCGCCCGTGTAGGCCAATCTCACACACGCTGATTTCAGACCCGACAAATATCGGCAACGGAAATGCTCTCTGTTTACAAACGCGAACGGGTCGGCGTGCTAACGCGAAGGGACCGTTATTGACAGTCTTATGCATATATTTGCGCGCCTCCGCGATGGATTATGCTTGAAGCCGGGCGCTGTATAATTTACGAAAAAATGCTTGTTGAGAGTTATCAGGATTGTTGACTTTCTGGACTATTACGACCGAAATATTTTATTATTATTTATTGTCCGGTATCGCGTATCTCCCCATTCTCCCGTAGCGCTACGTGTGGAGCGTCGGGGAGTCTGGACGATTTTCTGGTATATTCCAGTAATCTCCGGAACGAATGCGACCGGGAAATTGCTCCGTCAAGTATACATTTCATGTGAGAATGCGTTTGGTCATGTGACAGGGATGCTGTCGCCTTGATAAACCGTTGCTGTATGCCGGTTGTACTTGTTTGGAACATTGCGACTTGGGTAGTGTCGACCAATATTCGAAGGGAAAATTCATGAAACAAACACACCAATTATACCGTGCTTTAATCCTTTTGAAAGATAAAGTTATCTTTGCAATGAGAATACACAAAATCATATAGCGATATATGCATACCACGCACGTATTCTACGCATATGTTTCATGTACTGATCGTGTGTCTGTGTACCATGGCGTTCCTAGGCTACATGAGTCGGCGTATATGCCGCAAAAACAACTACAGGACAAAAATACAAATGTTATATTTCTATTCCTAATTACTAATTTATGTTCATAACATCACACGGCATCAGTGGCAGTTTCGATTATGATACAAATCTTCAGTTGATACCGCTTTGCTAGTAGGAGGAACGAGGCTTTTATCGTCGTCTATAAGGGTAGGTTACCACATCGATATTGAACCGTATTTGAGAGGAAACATGCATATTCCTATGGTGCTCGCACGGTCTACTTTCCGGATGTCGACGATACGGCGATGCATCAATGAAATCCCCTCCCCCCCACATTGCGGACCTGTTGACTAAACAATAGCATCACTCTCGCTCGTCCCTGATTGTTGCTTCATTGCCATGAAATTATGGTATATTTCACGCCGAAAACGACAAATTGGCGTTGATGTCGCACGTTGCTCGGCATTGTCTGCCCAACGGATCTCGCGATCTACCGGAATAGATTAAAAAATCAGTACCCTTGGTGCGCACATTCAACGTCTCCTTGCGAATTAAATCAGCTTGCTCAACTATCAACTCGCGCACATGTGTAATGCAGTGCGGGCGTTCAACACGGTAATCTTCTTTTATATTCTCATACACGACAAAAGTGCACTTGTCTCGATTTTTATCTGACTAACATCTGCCTATATTCGGTCTTTCTACGAGAGCTCACGTATCGCACGGCGGTCCACGGTTCACGAAGTCCGATAAACTTGAAGGTCACCAATCCACCATATTTCGGTGACGTAATCTGATACTGCATCTTCTTTTCTCAAACGAGAAATTGTAAGTGTTGATAAGTATCGCGGCTTGACTCACTAGATGTAGCGACCTACAACGGTAGTGTAACCGCGCACCTGAGCTGACTGTAAAATCCATCCGCATTCACGTAGTGTCGCGGTCTGAGACTGTAAAATCCATCCGCATTCACGCGCTGTCGCGGTACCATTTACCGTCATTTTCCATAACTGACGCGACTGACGAAAGATTGACATCCTTACAATTTCCTAGGTCACATTGGAACATGGGTCGTTTCCAGCTATAAACGAGAGATCACACTGCTGAGATGTGGGCTTGGCGATCGTCCGTTACATATGCGTCATCGGTACATCGGAAAGAGCTCCTTAAATTTCATATCATGGAACAGCAAACACTTCACTAATCAACCGAAGATTCACGTACCTCTATCGACTACGGTGGATTATAATTTGTAACCTTAGTTTATTTATTGTTAACCGCAAAAGTCACAGCGACAATGACGCATTCGTGTCGCAGCTGATTCTCACGCGTGGGCATCTTAAAACCAAGCCTCGACCGTTGCACAAATCAAATTACACCACAAATCTTCTAAAGCGACGTTTATGTGATGAAAAGTTAACGCTAATCTCACTATCTCAAGACCATTACCATAAGTATCACGATTTGAGTTACGCTTTCCCCGCTTATGCGCTTCGGATCATGGATTGCTGGTTGATATGCGCTACTCATATTGGAGCTAACACATTCGTCTTACTCTCCAACTGTCTTAAAACTCCAGTTAGCCACTAATACAAAAATCTCTTGTTTATGCATTTAGCTCTGGTGGGTATTACTATTATGTGAAAAACTAGGATCAGCATGGCATTATAAAACGAACTCATGCGTACAATATGTCATCAAATACATTTTTTAATATCATATCGTCTCGTCACTTTAGATACGGCTATGGCAATGTAATATTGGTAAGCAATCACACCAAATTTTAGCTCGGATCTGCAAATGCAATGATACTCTCGTCAATTAATTTTCATGCCATGCACAGATTTAGAAGGAAATATAGCCATCGTAGCTGAGTGTATTTGTAGTATACCTCTGGCCCCACAAACCATACATCTCGCGTTTGATTCATGGTATCCAGCCGCTGGTGAGTCAAACCAGTGCCGGCACTGGACAAATGGGTAGGGTCGTGGCAGGCTGGTAATCCGGCGTATAAAACATCTCAGTCAAACATTACGAGGGTCACTGATAAGCAGCGAAAACCGATCCTTTGTGTCAACTCCGAAACGAGATTCTCGTAGAGATTTGAGAAAGACTTTGTGAACCATGTGGAATATAGATAGTGAATTGTCATCGCGTTATGTAGGCCTACAGTACATAGGAAATACGGAAACGCAAGTGTTCCAAGAACGGATATCCCAGCTCCTGGATAAACGAATTTCAGACAGATCTGCTTGCGCATCGATGCCGGATTTCAATCCGGAACTCATCAATCATTCTAAAGCTCGCTCATATCTCGCGAATCATTCGGCAGTTGCTATTTTGTCGGCTTCTCGTATCTTATATACCGGACGGAGTAGACACTTGAATCCAGTTAAGACTGATAACAGACTTTCGCACGAACTCGAGGCCTACGCCGGTTTAATTGCTATTTTAATGAGACATATCTTCCTCGAGAGATCCATCGAGAAATTCTCCTAATGAAGAATCATATTGAATAATATAAGAAATGTCCCGTACCCTGGTCTATGGCATTGCATTATGAAAACAAATCGCCTTGATAATGGGCTAGCGCTGTGATATACGACTTTTCAATACGTAATGAGAGTAATGTTACCAGATAATGCTCTGTCTGTTGAATGATGTCCTATTTCAGTTCTGACATACCAATCAAATTACCAGTGAAATTTGTTCAATATAAATCACATTTTAACAAGCCCCGACGATACTTTGTAGAAACGTGCCTTCACCCTTCATATCATGTGTGCTGCTTATTACAACGCACCACCCAGCCCTACGATAGATGCTGCTGGTTGTGTACGCCCATAAATCCTCATCGCGTTGCCTCTCTGGACAAAGACCACGATAACGATTGCGAAAGTGTATCCTTATAAATACGTTTCCTGCAAGTAAAGTTACCCTGAACAGTGCAATAAAATCTACACATTCAGTAAATACGTTCTAATGTTTAATCAACGATACGGCCGAAGTATATTCTTTACATGAGTCATAATGACAATATTCGCCCCACGCACACTTCGATAACATACGTCAAATACTGTACTTGTACACTGTAAAGAGATTTAATGTAGTCGTGTAGTTTCTACCTAGACTCTTCGTATATCTGAAGAAGATCTGTTTCATTGATGTGGTCCTGAAGTATATGTTGTACATTTCCTCGTGGTAAGCTTGATTTGGTGAAATGAAGATAGTTAAATAAAATTACAAGACGTAAAACCCGAGACTATAAACGAAACAAGAGCGAGGCAGAATGTATTCGGTCTTAAACGGTTTGCGCACGTTTTTGATGACGAGTATTGTTCCTCATTGCTCGAACTTACTTCACCCTCTTGCGGATCTCCGATATACGGGCGCAATCCATTTTTATTCGTTAGGGTTAGCACACTTCGCGGGGACGTGGCACGGGGACGTCGACGTTGCAATATCACGTGAAGTATCACTCGCCATGAAGGGTGAGACTTATTCTTCACAATACTGGGACACTTTTCTATTGAATCCGGAGTATGACCAAGGATCAGACTTGTACAAACTACTGGATTTCAAAAAGTGCAACTAGAACTAGAATTAGAGCTAGTAAATTTTTAATTTCCGCAACTACAACTAGAACTACAACTACTCGATTTCCGAAATCAGCAACTAGAACTATCACTAGAACTAGTCAAAAAACCGTTCGTTAGTTGATGGTCAATGTTAGTTGATGGTCAATGGGTCGTTTGTACAAGTCTGCCTGAGTAGCTTTACTGGTAGTCGTACAGATTACAACACATATGGTATACACACATGTGGTAGACTTATGTTTTGTAACTCACTGAAAATTAGGGGTTCTCCGAAGGCTTGTTAGCGTAGGAGAGACCTGGGCATTTTACGCCCCGCGGGCCAAATTCGGACTATACGTTGGAAGTGCTGAGAAATTTTGAGGTAAAATAAAATCTGGCTCAAAAGACCCAACTTCATGTTGATTTACGAAATAATTCGGATTCACCTTCGAGATATTTCCATTTTGAAAACTTTTGTCATCTTATTCTTGTCATTTCATGTCATTCGCGATATTCGGTCACCACCATGTAATTGTCTTCATTCACCGTAGTAAAACGCCGATGCTTTTAATTATACTTTGACCTGGGGTTTGAGGTGATAGTGAAAGACACCCAGATGACTAATGCCCTTTACATTTGGTTTTCTTGAGGCTTGTAAAGTTTTCGAGCATACAAAGCATAGTACCAACACTTATGTGCTGCTCTTGTCGCTTCGACACCTTCCTGTCTTTTCATTGTATCGCATTTTTTGTGGTGTATTGAACTGATAAAATTGCAATAAACCAATGATGATGATGATGTGAAGTAACAGAAATGCAGCTTCGGCATCGCACGTAACCTGTAAATACGCCGTTCAAAGTAGACGGTGACCAGATGGGTCTGGGACTAGCTGCGAGCATAATTCATTATCTGTTGAAATTTTTTTCCACTATCCAAGTTATGCAAGGCATGCCGATGTTTCTCCGCCTTGATTCGAAGTTTTTACTGATAGCAAAGTCGCCATTCCCAAAATCTCATCAACAGAGACATCAATTGCATCCCTCGGCAGCCCAGTGTTCGAATATTTCTCTGCTACTTGACATTGACTGATGCAGGGCTTTAAAAATGGTGCTGATTGCAATTGAGAATGGGCTATGCCAATGAATAGTATTTATGTGTTGAAAAAGCATTTCTGGTACCTCACATAAGCGTTTATACTAGATCTTTTTATGTGCTCGAAACTTTGCAAGTGTCAGGGAAACCAAATGGTAACCAACTGAGCTTATAAAACATATCAGCAGTCAGTTCCTGGTCTTTCATCATCCCCTGAAACCACTTCTTGTCATAGAGTAATAAAAAGTATTTGTGTTTTACCACGATACATAGATACAATTAGATGTTATTCACCTAATATGGAACTGAGT
>ATSW01043119.1:0-13252 GCA_000444245.1 Botryllus schlosseri
AGCCTAGTTGCAACCTTGAACGCGATACGGCGAGAAAATGACAAAGACGTGAATCTTGTCGAAGAAAAGTCGGTCATTATTAAAAAATCCCTAGAAAGCATTGAGCTGGGTCTTGGGGAAGCTGAGGTGATTGGAATTTGTTTTCGTTCGATTTTAAACAGTACATTGTCAAGATATGTGTGTTATGCTCGTATGCAAGGCTTTCATTTTTATTGTTAGGGAGGTTATCGTGAACAAAAAAGCCATTTAATTGAGTAGGTTACATACTTGTGGGCTATATTTTTTTTATCTACTTCCACTTTAGCATGAACATTGAACAGTCTTTGAAGCCAATTTCATTACCATACCTCTGGTGTTTCATGTTGGCAAAACCGTTTAGGCCTGTAGATAATTATTAATCGCTTTGCATCACGCTACAAAATTGTAGGCCTACTTATCACCAAAACCAGCTCGTTGAGCAAGGTATTAGAAATATTCAAATTGCTATCGCTGGATATCAACAAATACAGTTTTTTATATAATCTAATCCAGTCTCTTCGAATCTCGAGTTACCTATTTTCTTTTCATTTCCCATTTTCTGTCAATATCAGTTGACAAATTTGACCACAGCTAATGAAAGTCACACCAGACCACCTAACTAGTATCGTAATGGGATACTTTATATGTATATCCAAATGATTATAAAATCTCATAATTTGTTAGGGGAGATGAAAGATCAATCAGTATAATGTCTGAGGTTAAGGAATTGGGCTCTTGGACATTGGTCCCTCTAGTACTGCAGCTCCCCGATATATTCCTAACAGCCCCGTATAGCATTCAAGTCGCGTACAATATCTGCTAACCATAAATAGTAAGTTGAAGTAGCTTGTATGTCTAGCCAAGCTTGGACCACCTGTGGAGTTGAGTTCAATATTGCTTATTGTTTTAATGTCAAGTGATTAGGCTACAGACATCTTTTGCTCAAACAGACTGAGCCAGTGCGATATTCAAGTGATGTCACTCTTCCAACTTATTTGTTAATCGCGATCGAACGTTGACAATTTCAGATGATCGTTGCACTGTCTTGTCATTTCAACACGATTGAATCGGAAAAGCAGAAATTGAAAGCTCAAGTGCGTAGACTTTGTGAAGAGAATAAGTGGCTGCGTGATGAACTTGCGTCAACACAACACAAGCTGCAGATCTCTGAACAAAAGGTGAATTCTGTATAGCGGTTAACAGTATGTCTTATGTTGCTGGGACTAGTTAACATTCTCCAACCACCGATTTTCCCCTCCATTTAATGTTAACGTTCACCTCTCAATGTTTCTTTTACCACTGTGGCGACTTGGTGACTATTGATGAATATTGAAGGATATCCATCCAGGGTTGTCATATTGGTATTTCCTATAACGGCCAAACTATATAGGGTGGTGAAATTAGATCTACACTTCGAACGGCCAAATATTCTGGCAGAACAACACATTGACTTCACACCAAATGGCGACAAATCATCAATTAAAATGTAGTTTTAACTCATTTTAGTGTATACGCACCATGCTTATTCAGTTTTTCTAGATATACATAGTTAAATGCATAGTTACTCACTTACTACTACTAGAAATACCTGTGCCAAGCAATCCGTATATAAAATCACAGTTCCTTTCATGTCGTCTCTCAACGGTTAGAATTTCGCTGTATTCACGTCTATTTGGTCACAGAAACTAGCGAGCATAATCGTGAACGCTCTTTCTAAGTAACATAACTTACGTAATGTCGGATATACTGCCGAGTACTTGCCTGTAGACCTGTGACTATTGAGGGTGACATTTTAGATTACGCCACTCAATATAGCCCATTTCAAGTATGAAGCGTATGTTCTTGAGCTGTATTTGTTGAATAAGCTACTTGTTACTATTTTTTGGATTGCCACTCGCAAGAGAGTAGGGGGGGTGCCTTATATCTGAGTTATGCCTTGTGTATGTGGAAAACCATTCACACATGATACCTTGCATCATCTATTTGCTGTGAGCAACTTGAGTGGATTGAATTGTAGCGCGAAACTATTGAGATAGTGCTAGCCAATTAGTAGCGTGATTTTCACGGGACGAAAGTGTACCCTGCGACTTGCAAGGTACATATGCCGCCTGGCGGTGTGAAGAAAATCCTGCCGACATGCCTATTGGTAATGTTGCTTTTGAAATTACCGTGAAGTGTGTTCAAGTAATAATAATTCATGAAACCTTATCTTGCTGTACCAATCTTTACCTGTTCGTATCGTATATTTCCAGAATGTTCAGCTTGAAGAAGAGAAAAAACATTTGGAATTTATGAATTCCGTGAAAAAATTTGACGACGAATCCACCAATGAGGTAAGCCGCTCTTCCTTATCAATAATTTAAAGTGACGGGCTCGGTGTGATCAATACGATAATGCATAATTGAAAGTGGATATGTATAGATAGATTGCCTTGGCAATGATCTTTTGAAGGTGACTGTATTTGAATTTACTTTCTATGTGATGCGTTAGCGTGTTTGTGTTATTGACAACAGGCCAGATATACTTTCCCATCCTTGTTGATATTGTTTCCATGTACCCGGTCGTTTAAACTTAGCCAACTTTATATAATTGCTGTCAAATTGCCTGTAAATCAAATATGAAAGCATCAATCAACTCGTTGAACCATTAGCAATGCAAAATCATAATTATTCACATTTTGCTAAATTTTCGCAGGTTGATGTGTCATGTTTACACGGTAATCGGGACTAGAAAACAGTTATGATATAAACTTCTTCAGAAGGTTTGTTTTGATATCTGTCGATATTCCCCTCTGTGTATTCACATGTGTATTTGAATACACATGTGTTGCAGTATATGGTGACAGATATTGTCTTCTTATCCCAGTGGATCAATTCAGTTTCAGCACACATTTTTAGCAGGGTTTTGAGATTATCTCCACATGAACTGACAGAATAGATTTGGGAAGATAACCCAATGATCTCTCTTGCATACGATGTAGCCGGATAATTTTGAATCTATAATGCCCTATTGTTTTGTTTCTTCTGGCTAGGTAGCAGGGAAGGCCAAACCTGTCTTGTTCAGGGCGACATGTGTGCTCTCAAAATATCCGACCGGTTTATTTCCAGGATAAAGACGCAAAACCCAATTCCGGCAGCATCGAGGACCTTTTTAACGATGGCGACATGGCCAAGTCTACCGCGTCCCCGCCAGCCAACCAATCCAGCGCAGCATCTGTGGTCAACGGTGGCTATGAGATACCGGCCAGGTAATTGGGTTTTCACCCTTAGTAATGGAGTACTTTTACTGAGTACTCGAGTAGGTATGATTTTATACTATTACCACTTCTAATTCTTTAAATAATTGAGATTTTAGAAAGTAGAGAGTAGCTTTGATGTGTACTTGCATCACTGTTGTAGGTGAAATTGCCGCGACAACTCTGCGACGTTAACTGAGTATAGTTTTGAAAACAGTGCCTATTTGTAGCGTAGCATCATTCGTTGTTTTGCGTTAGTCGTGAAGACGCACCGTGCAGTTTCGAACGTGGCCACGGCCACTTCCGATTGACCGCCAAAAGTATGCGGCCCATCGGCCAGATCTACTTTTTTAAGCTACTTGAGTACTTTAAAGATCTTCATTTTCTACTTCTATTGAATAGTATATTATTCATATTGACATGAACCAGAATATTTTCGGCTGACACTCGTCGGGGGTTATTGTCAGCAACTAGTAGAGAATGGCACAATGTACCATCTAAAAAGAGTACATTGAGCTTGAGCGCTCTCTCTGCCCAGATTATTCGAAATTACATGCCTGTGAAGTCATATTTTGTGATACGATTATTGATGATTATTCCTGACGAGTGTCAGCCAAAATGATTCGGGTTCGTTTCAATATGAATACGGTATACTATTCAATTGCATATTGAAGTTCTGTACCTCCCAGAAGCACTTATAAGTGAATAGAAAATTATGGCATTTCTTCTGCTTCACCCGAGTATCAACGCTGACCTCTTTGACCATCGCTGGTTTTCATGCAAATGGCCACGAAACCGAAATTATATTTCTGTATCGCCGGTTTCAGGCTCCGTACCCTCCACAACCTCGTCATTCAATACGCCAGTCAAGGACGGTACGAGGTGGCTGTCCCGCTCTGTAAACAAGCCCTGGAAGATCTGGAAAAGACGTCGGGGCACGACCACCCAGATGTGGCCACGATGCTGAATATCCTGGCGCTCGTGTACAGGTTCGTGATTCGTAGTGTGTCAAAAATTTGAAAACAATAATTGATTGAAATAAAAAATATTCAGAGATCAGAACAAATATAAGGAGGCGGGCAGCTTGCTGAACGACGCGCTTTCCATCAGAGAGAAGACGCTCGGGCCGGACCATCCTGCTGTGAGCATGCGTCTTGCGGTTTGGGTTGTGACGCTTGTTTTGAGATATATTGTTTCAGGTGGCGGCCACCCTCAACAATTTGGCCGTTCTGTACGGTAAACGCGGAAAGTATCGAGAGGCGGAACCGCTCTGCAAGAGGGCGCTTGAAATTCGCGAAAAGGTAATTTATCTTGTCATTTGTTACTCCATAGCAGTGGTTTCCAATATTAGCGATATGACACGATCTTGAGAGACAGGGGAGCGAAAATAACAAAGAGATCGATTGTTGGGTAAATATATTAGAACGTTCAGTCAATTTTATTGGTAGAAAAGTGACTCAATGCTTGACTACAAAACCAGCTGTTGTCAAGCGGGGGTTGGATCTTTTTAGCGGGTATTGAGAATGACTCGAGGGGTCAGCAGCCTTGGAACACAATTGCTCGTTCTCGCACAAACATTTAAGATCACTTTTACTCTCAATGAAATGTACTTGTTTTGAAATTAATATCTTTGAAATCCTGTTGATTTATCATGTCTCGGTGAAAACGAAATTACTCAAGACTTTTTTGTTGTCTCAGATTTTGAAAGTCCAAAAATTGGTGTAGTCTCTGTTCTGGCTCCTAAACCACATTGCGACAGTGTTAGTAGGTCGGTTGGAAAGTGTTGAATTTGCGTAGGAGTGAGGTTGCACGAACCATTGCTGATTGAGAATAGCATTAATTTATGGTGTTGTGTAGAGTACACTGTATATGCTCTGATGGAGTCCTGCAGTAATTTATTATTTAAACCCTATCTGTGCTTTGTGTACTGAAAACGCTCTACAACCTTAACACCTTATTAACTAAACCATGACTCTAGCAGACTGAACGCAATACATAAAATTAATTAACAGCTGCGTAATGAAGAGAAATAATCATGGAATAAGGAAGAAGCAATCATCGCCACACTTTAACTTTTCTCACCTAGGTTCTGGGCAAAGAACATCCTGATGTCGCAAAGCAGCTGAACAATCTAGCGTTGCTGTGTCAAAATCAAAATAAATACGACGAGGTGGAGAAGTACTATCAGCGGGCGCTGAAGATTTACGAAGCAAACCTGGGATCGGACGACCCCAACGTCGCCAAAACGAAGAACAACCTGGTGAGATCTCGTGTTAATTGTGGCGTGTATCGTTTTTGACAACGCTGTCTTGGCTGGGTAACAGGCGGCGGCTTATATGAAGCAAGGCAAATTCAAGCAGGCCGAGTCGCTGTACAAGCAAGTGCTGACGCAAGCCCACGAACGTGACTTTGGTAGTATCGACGAGAAAAACAAACCTATTTGGATGCACGCGGGTAACAAAATCAAACCCCCACTCTACTAGCGCAGATCCAAGTAATATGGGACAAATAATTTTCAGAGGAGAGAGAAGCGTCTGCCTACGGCGGAAAGCACAATGATAGCAATGCGTATGGAGAATACGGCGCCTGGTATAAAGCCGCCAAAGTTGACAGGTATGCTAATTTTACCGCGATATTCACGAATCTTATATCACTCTTTGATTTCTAATTCATGCAGCGTTTCGGACAGGTGATAGATTTTTCGCTTGCGTCTAATTTTGCTCCCGTGCACTGTACAATGTACATTGGGGCAAAGTTGATGTGTACAGTTATTTTAGGCAACCTAATAATTTCATGGAGTGCCCAGTATAATATGGAAAAGATTATTTTTGAACAACCATAATGTAACTACTTGTCGCGTCTAACGGCGTATTTTGCATCAAGCCCGACCGTGACGACGACTCTGAAAAATCTCGGTGCGCTGTATCGGCGGCAGGGAAAGTATGAGGCTGCCCAGACTCTTGAGAATTGTGCGTCGCGATCGAATAGACAGGTGAGTGCTGTTATACGCACTTCAGGCTTAGCCTCTGAGATGTCGTGACGAGGCTTTGTGATTAGGATTTGGTAAAATGCGGGCTTGTTGTGTTCTCGATGTAGGCTGGCATCTTGTGTAAATTAGACATTTGAATACATTTTGATGCCTAATAGTTTCTTCATTGAGGTTCAAGTAGTCTTCGGGGAGGCATAAAACTTTATTATCCTTACCGGCAATGTATTGATATTGCCAATTTTTTTCCACTCCAAGCTTCTGACTCTCATCTGAATATGTTGTCAGTCGACATAGTCAACCAAATTTGAAATGTAGATAAGTTTGTTGGTATCCCGTAATGATCACAAGCAAAGAGAGTCGCGAATGGTATTTAACAGACAAATTTGGCTATAAAAGTAACCGAATAACAACACAACAGTAATGAAATGTTCTTGGAGTAGAGACAGATTCTTTCGGGCGAGTATGGAATTGGTGTTTCATTAGATCTCGGTTATACCCTGTTCATGTTCATGGTCTCTGTTAAGTCATGATGACAAAATTATTTCACTATATCGAATATGGTTACCTTGGACACCCGCAATTACCGATGTTACTCCAGACGAGAGTCTGTCAAAAAGCTCAAAGTGTAATAAATTCGGCAACATGAATATAATGCTTGTGGTCATTGATGTTTGTTCCAATCCAAGGTAATCTGTAAGTGTTATTTATTCTCTGCACGAATTCTTTTTACAGTTCCAGGCATTCTATAATTTAATCTATATAACGCACATTCACAATCACAAGTAAATTTTCTTGGGAACAGTTAACAGAAAAGATTTGACACAACATAATCCAGCGTCGTTGCATTCTAGGCCCTGCAACTGGTCAACAAGACACAGATCGCCGAAGTGAATAAGTCCGACGGGAAATCTCCGTACTCCAGAGACGCAAAGCCAGACGAGGTCACGCCAGAGTGGTCCGGGGTATGTTCTTACATTTTTCCCTACATCTCATTGGTATGAGGCTTGCAGTAACCGGCATGTCGACACCGTGTTTCCATTTTGTGACGGCACCGAGACGCTGTGTTTCAGCATGGGATATTCTTTGTGTGATTTGGTTTCTTCCATCCGTCGTTAAGGACGGACAGGGCGCCTTGCAGCGTAGCGGATCGTTCAACCGGCTCCGGGCGTCGTTACGTAAGAGCAGTCAGCGACTCGTGAGCAAATTCACCGGGACAGGGACCGCGGGACCAGACCCCAGGCGGTACCCGCCGCTCAGCAGCTCGGGAACATCTAGGTACATGGCGGCGTTGATTTGTTGATCGGAAATCGGGCGATTGTTATTTTGATGCAGGGTTTCGAAATTTACGCGCCGGACTAAAAAACTCTGTCCCGCCATTTTAAACCGAGTGCTCGACAATGTTTTGATTCAAAATTTTCTCAAGCACTCAAGTTACGATTACGCGATAGGTTCGTGGACATATAAGCATGTCACATAATGGCATGCGATACACCTAGGGTCATATTAGGGTTTGTGCTGCTGGTCAGTAATGAAGTTTTTGTAGTGTTGATGTAGGTTTTGCTTATTTGCGAGTGATTTTGAGTTTTGGCTACTTCTACTCGTACTTTACACTTTCTTTAGGCGCAACTAGGCCCAACACATCATCCTTTGTTATATATTTAACAAGTTACTTATTCTGATCCATCTTGGCAAAATAGGGTATATGATTCGATTGAAGTCGAGTATTAGACGACATACAAAGGAAGAACGAAATACAAAAGTTCAAAGATCTACGCTTGCTACTAATGTGATAATTGTAATATCAGTTACAAAATAAATACTTTCTAATCTGCTTACCATAACTATGACATATCGCTCCGTCATAATACTGCTGGTTGATCCCTATGCAACGATACCGTCTAAGTAAACGTATGCTACAAGTTTATATGCTATATGATAATGCTATGATCGGCTTCAATGTTGTGAATAGTTCTCTTTCAAAATCGGCGAATAATTTGTGCGCTCCTAAACATTGACGTCTGATACTCGAATTAAATCGCTACATTTAATACTTGACTCGAATTCGAGTAGGGAAACCTCTGTGTCCAGTTGTGAGAGATACAGCGCCACCATCAGGTTTTATCAATATAAAACGGTACGTCTGTAACAAATTTCTGACCGAAATCATGTCGGTCTGTTATCGGTGCAGGAATTTAGTAAGCGATGTTTATAAATGAGCAAGAGATAACTGATGCTTCTTATTTTATTGCCACCGAATCCGGGTAATGTTCAAATTGTTGTGTTCTCATCTCGTACGAAATGCCAGCTTGGCACAAAGTCACCCAAGTCCGCCATAAGAAACGCTGCATGGTACGAATGTCTGTTACTACATCATGCGAATGCCGATTCGAATGCATGTCATAACGCGACCGTGGCCTGATTAACCGCGGCTTTTCGAGTTCGAACCCCGCGCGGTACCGTAGTGTTGTTATTACCTGACTGTGCATGCCGAGGTATTTTGTGTGGCGCGGTGAGGGCCGCGGGATTTTTATACGAAATATTTTTGTTTTCTACGCAGCATGAAGCGGGCGACGTCACTCACCGTACTCAATTCTAGATCTGATCCGGCTGCGCAGGTGAGATGGGTTGTATATCTGATCTTCCTCTGTGTACTGCCGTGGGCGTAGCCAGGCGAAATCGGTTTGCGGCCAAATGTCTGAATCAGTTTTTTTTACCAGTTAAAGCTAATTGCTCAGATGACAAAAATCCAGGGATGGTAGAAGTTGGTAGCATTGCTGTTCATTGTTCATCACGGTTGTAACCAAGTCACAAGGTTCCGAGTCACAAGTCAATTTCACTTTTATAGTTTTGACTCAAGTCAGTAGCGAGTAGTGTTGTGACTCGAGTCCGAATCCAAGCCATTGTGTTCACTGTTCAGTTTTTAATTTAATCCAGTTCAGCCGACTTTTAAACTCTGCTCGAGTGATATAGAATGGCTCGCATTCATAATATCGTAATTTCCTCAGTCCTAACAGTTTCCGGCCCTATTTTCCAAGTATCAGGACTGATAGACGAAATACCAATAATGTGGTGACTTAACTATTCTTCAAAGTTACAGTGTCTGTCTGGGCCGTCCTAGTCTCGAATCATATGACTTGGTTTGAGTCATGCACAATGACTCGAGTACAAGTCGAGTCAGTTTGCTCATTTGAAAATATACTTAATTCGAGTCGAGTCATTACAAGCTTTGTGTTCATGTTCATGTAGCTCTAGAAATAAATTTCTACTCAATGAAAAACAGAAAGGCATCTCAAAGATATTTTAAGCGGAAGCAGTAAATGAAAGGACTGAAAAGTGCTCGAGTAGTTACGCAAAGTAGATTTGGCGGAGGGGTCGCATACTTTAAGAGGTTAATCAAAGGCAGTTTGCTATAAAACCTACGAGATTTGTATTCGCGGCTGACACAAAATGACTGATGACACTACAAATGGGTGTAATCTTCGAATGTATATTTCGCTGCCGTGATACAGGGTCTTTTTATGGCAATTTCAATCGTAAAAGTAATGCAAACTCATCCCACAACCACTTGCTATTTTTCTTCTGACAAACCTTGGTTATTTACGCTCGAGTTCTCATATATTTAGAAATAGACTCAATCCTGCTCATTACAGGGTAAGTAGCGTCGGAGAGATGAGTTTCTTTTTCTCACCCAAGCTCTTCCGTTGAGATTGAAAACTTATTTTGCGTCTCTTATTTACGCAGTCAATGTCTCCGAGTTATGCACGTCACAAGTCACGAAATCGTGTGCATGGGGATTTGATTTCTAATTTCGGGCTAACTGATTGTGCTCGCTTATTCCTGCTTCGTTTGTGGACGTGTTTCTGTTGGGATTGTCCGTGATGATATCGGACGAGATTAATGTTGACCAACCGCTGTGTATCTGATTGAAATCATTTGTTGCTTTTTGTCTGGCTTTTATTTGGACAAGATCTGTTTGCCGTGACGGCCACTGATGCAGTTTGAGTGCAGAAATGTTCCAACTGCTGGCACTATATACCATTTCTGTTATTTTGAGTAGTTAAATTTGTCTAAGAAATCTTGTTTGCCAGTCAATGAGCTACACTCAAAAATGTTTATTCGTAAGAAAGGCTAATCTGTGACAAGTTAAACTTGTACTTATGCTCTTAAGACTGGAATCCCAGCCGATATTAAGGAAGGTCAACATTTACGATAGCAAAAATGTACGCCCTCGCGACAGGAGTAGTAATTTATGATCGAAAATTATAGTTTCAAAACTTTGTTCGTGCCGCTGAAGCCTGGAAACCTCAGTTGGGCACAACTCGCCATCGGAAAACATGTCACACAAGGCTTTTAGTGTTGGTGGCACACCGTTTCTCTCAAGTAGTGTTCGTATCTCACAGTTGTCACAAAACGCTACGGCATAGAAATATTTTGGATTGCTTGTAACTGGCATCATATTCCCTGTGGCTGCTGAAAAGATGCGTATATGGACTCTGAGTCATGTTGTTGTTTTCTCACAGGGTTTAGAGGACAGACGAAACAGGCACGCCGAAGCGCCGTAGGACTGCCCGTGCTCAATACACGTTTCATATAACCTGCGCAACGCCATCTGTTAATGTTATGAATGATGTTATCCTTATTGTGCATGACGACACGTGATTGAATTTCGCCTCTTTTTGATTCTATGTGGAGATGCTTATTTCACGATTATATACCGACTTACCGGATTGGTCGAAACTGACCAGGTGCTGCCCGTATGACTGTGTTGTAAACCCACAGTTTTGAGTAGCTAGTCGGTCATTGCATAACTCAATTAGACCGGAACTAAACTGATTATAGAGTGTGGCTGTTGATACAGGAAACTGCTCAATATGGTTTCATACTGTCCAAAAATATCCCGTAATTTTTATCGCTTTTGATGAGCAACTACAAAATATAAAATGCTCCAATCAGAGGTCGATAAGGAGTATTTCTCCGTAAAAATAAGTGTATCAAATATTGTAGGTGTACTTGGTGGAAACCTTGTTCGATATGGAATTATTTTTCATGTTTCAGTGCACTTCCAGATAGTGTTGAAGATTTAGTTGTTAATTGTCTTTCATAGCGCGATCATATGTATGTACTTCTCATCTACTGTGCTAACAGCTACTGGGGATGTAAAGTAATATTTCCTTGACAGTCGAATGTTTTTTGTGGCCAGGACGCAACCTTTCTCTGCAATGTTAGCGTTTCCAGCGCCGGATGATGCTCGAGTCTCTTCGCCTGTGTGCTTGGGGTCGTCTGGTGTGTTCTCGTATTGTCTCTAAAACCTATTTGACTGTACTGTTCTATCCCTGTCGAAAATGACCTAGTACTTCGGTGTGGTTAGTTAGCGTATGCGAATTATCGATTTGTTGGAACCTTGTATCCATTTTGACACTGTTTTTTGATTTCTTCGTAAAATTGCATGTGCATATAATAATAAATATACTATTGCTTTATGTGATATCTCGTGTGATCTTTTTCGTATCCTTAATTTAAAATTGTGGGTTACCATCAAGGGTCCGCAATCTCCGCATCCCCTTACTACACTTGTTATTGGATATGCGCCTGTTGCTACTAGTTGACTATAATACTTTATCGTAGTATGGTGATTGCTTGTACCTCCCCGCCACTCGCACACACGCTGTGCCACATGGGCATTCTGGGGACTACAGAATATCTGCAGTTTCTTAACACTGATGGGGGTAGGTCGCACATGATCGATAGCAAATATTACCGGGTTAAAATAATGTATATATGCGATTTTGAAATCAGAGATTCGTATTTTATCCAGTACGGGGCACGTAGGCTATATTGGATTTGTGTTCGAGTTGAAGATATGGTGAAAGTAAATTCTAATTACCAACGATATATATGTATATGGGTGGCGGACCAGATAGTCACAGGAAGAATTATCATACATGTTTGCCTGAGAGGGGTCGATTTCAGTTCCGCAATTCGACGAGTAATAACAATAACATTGTCAGTGGATCAAGTGACATAAATTTATAGCCTATACCTCAAAATAAAATCCTGTCCTGGACCTTTTCCCGCCATATCGGGTTAAAACCAAAATCCTGATTCGATATGGGCTATCTGCCCAAAAGTCCAGCAATCCTACTGAATCGGGTCCTGTAGGCTAATCCGGATTCAGCACACCTATAATATAAGGCAAGGGTCGGCGACCTACGGCCCGCCGCGCGAAATCGTCCGGCCCGCGGCATCATAATTAGTTGTCACGAGAATATGGCCAGCCGAGAGTTTCAAACTTAAGTGCCAGCACTGTTTGTAGCATTGCTAAGATATAAGTACGTTGTAGGCTTACTACTCTATTGTAACTAGGCTTACCATATTTTGGGAATCTAAAAAGAGGACACTTTTTCAGAAATTTCATACTTGCAATCAAAAACCGGTGAATTTTTCCCACAACTTTTTGATCGGTCGACTAAAAAAAAAAATACCGTTTTTCTCTCCACGTTGCCTGGTGGATGACTAAAAAAGGTCATCTTTTCGCTCAGAGCTAAAATCACCGTTTTTCACTCCGAAATACCCGCCGGAGCTTCACTTCTGTGCTAATTTGCGGCGTATCACTCGCAATTTGCTCTGCATCTGACCTCAATTTTCAAAAAAGAGGACAAAAGGGCGTCCTCCGAGGACACTTTCAAAAAAGTCAAAAAAGAGGACAAATCCTCTTAAAAGAGGACGTATGGTAAGCCTAATTTTATATAGCCCATATAACGAAGTTTTCGGTCTGCATAAGGGCATAGACCTTTTCGGCCAAGCTTTTATCGCTGCCGATCGTTCTGGCACACTTCTTGGATTCGCATGTTATATAGCCTAAAACTTGATTTATGTCTTGGTGGGTCGTGGGGCGGTAATGGGCCAATACCCAATAATCCAGAAAATGGCTACTTGAATTCGCGCGCAGCGCGAAAAACATTTGAAAAAATTGCATAAATTTTCAAAAAATACTCTATGATTTATGCTAA
>ATSW01043143.1:0-11147 GCA_000444245.1 Botryllus schlosseri
CTCAAAAGTAAAATATTGTGCTGTGGATATATGGGTGGGAAATAGATGTTCTTACCAAATTGTCGCTATAGCGATATGTGCGTATCAGGTCATGGGCTCTTTCTGGTACCAAGTTTGCCTTCACACTCACTTCAGTCCGTAAAAACGAATCGAATACAGCAATCCCTTATGAAGTGACGGGAATCTCCAAAATACACGATTTTCTTTAACCGTGTACCGCGTATGCTTATCAGAACGAATAGGCGCTACTTGGGAATGGGCGATACAAATCTTCAGCAATGGAGTGACGAAGCCCGCCCGTGTAGTAGAAAGCTGAAAACGTAATACACGATCTCGTTCCATGACTACGACTGGCCTTCCGTACATCACTATTGTTATTAATGATTACGGACTGATCACATATTCGATATTTCGTACTTCAATTTTTTTTCTGTATTCAAGATATGAATGATATATTGCAGGGTGCGCTATGTTGCCCTAACATAGGAGACTATATTTACTCATATCGACGTTGATAAAACAGTTCCCTATCTGAACGGAGAAGCTTAATGTTATTTGCTCACTGATAGTTGGCCTATCGTGAGTGTGATCCATAATGTTACAGCGTTCGTTGGCTAATGAATAATGTAACATTCCACCAGGTCAAAGAGAATGCACAATTAATTTACAATAAGCGTTTCCGCAATGGATAAAAGGCGTGTCGCATCAAGAGTCGTTAAATTTCAGAATTGATACCACGCCATAATCCGACAAAATAGCGTGAATATTTATTCTAGCCGTCTATGGTAATATAGGCGACTGTATCTCAGCATCAATTCATGGGCATTAAATATTTAGGAGCGAATGTGTTTTATTTACGTAATTTGTGAAAGTCGAGGTTAATTGCAGGTGTTTAGTCGACATGTAATGTAATTTCAAGGAAACGGACATCGCCATGTCAAATCGCCCGTCGACAATGTTTACGAACAATGTAACCCACAACGTGACGTATTTTCTCCACGGTAATAGCTTTGTTCCACGGGTTCTTATTCGAATATCCCACAATGAGATAAATACATCGGGCTACGGGATCGCTGACTCACGAAGATATAGTCCAGTCACCAGATGATGCAGCTAAGCCGAAGCTTTGACATTGAAAATTCTGGTCGACTTATCTCCGAAGAATCCACCATTGTAATAATGATGGAACCATTTTGAAAATATGATTACCAATGACGAAGTCAACCTTTGATTAATCGTAATTTTTAACGTACTCGTTACGTATATCATCATTGATTCCTGTTATATAACCTTATAACATGGGCGGGCAACTTCTCCAGTCGGCGGGCCGGATATAGGAAAATTAGGACCTTGGCGGGCCGGATTGCTGAATCGATACATTATTCGCCTATTTATCCGCATATAAAAGGAATAAATCGTATTT
Source organism: Botryllus schlosseri (assembly GCA_000444245.1). Classification (NCBI taxonomy): domain Eukaryota; kingdom Metazoa; phylum Chordata; class Ascidiacea; order Stolidobranchia; family Styelidae; genus Botryllus; species Botryllus schlosseri. Next base: position 1,424 of record ATSW01043143.1, read on the forward strand.
AATGAATGTAATTTAACGACAGCAATGTAACTTAAAAGCCATTTCTCGCCAATAATGTCGAAGACAATGTGGATTTGAGAACAGCATTGTCATACATGCACCACTATATCTGCTTCTCTCTGATCAATCAACACACGGTGCAATTCTTAATTAAGATTTCAAGGCGTTCGATAAGCCTGGTACTCCAAGTTTACCAAGATATCAAGTCCTTATGGTCATTAGATAGCGTGGTTGTTCACTGTTCAGCCATGTGGCCTATTTTATATCGATATTGAATTCTTGCGGCCCGCGGCTTCCACGAAATTTAAAAGTGGCCCCCGACCCATTTTGAGTTGGCGACTTCTGGCATAAGCGGTGTCTTACAGAAGCCTTGAAGTGTGCCGTGCTACAAGTCGACGGTTACGGAATCAAAAATAAGAAATATCGGCCTCGTGTAAATGACCATTTTAGTCGACGAACCCCATCATGATTACCACAAATGACATTAGGCCTGAGTACATCGTAAATGCTTATAATGCAACAAGTCTTCTCGCTTCGACGGATTTACGCATAAGCTCCACCCTCGCTCGCCGCGCAAGTGCGCAACTGCGCATACATGTGTATAATGACATACAGTCACTAACATTTGACGTATGTAAGCAAGTAGTGGGGAATCTTGGATGATGACTTGGGCCGCGGGCCACACCATCATGTAAGACGGAAAACTGTCCGCGGGTTGGACAAAATCCCTTCGCGGGTCGGATCCGGCCCGCGGGCCGTATGTTGCCCAACCCTGCCTTATAACATGTGCGATTCCGCGTATATTTCAGTTCTTTTCTCGGTAACAATGTTCCTTATCGCTCTCGAATGCAGTTCACCAATTTGAACCAACCCTTGCTCGCGGGATCAGTAAAACTGAAGTCCGCGACATTAGGAAATTTCAATTGTTCAAGTTGAAGGAAGCATAAACTATACTGCATTTATCAGATCACCTCTTGCCTTCCGGCGACCACCAACCTCTGCGCGCGCCGGGCATGGAAATGTATCGAGTACACTCAGTACAGTGTCTATGGAGCCTTATGCAATACGCAGCATTCTTTGACACAGCCTGTCACCATGAACTGCAGCTTCCGGAAGCTTTTTAGCTTTGGCCTCCAGTTTAATTGTCCCTTTCTGATTTCTTTATGAAATCATGCAATGATATAAGTATTATAAGAAGACTTCAACATATGCAAGGTTAATCTCCGCCCTGTCGCTATGGAACGTAGGCCTATAGTAAACCATTATCTTATGGAAGCCATATCATTCTGATAAAAATGTTGGGCGCGAAACATTACAATAGAGATAAGTGCCATGGCTGTCACTGAATGATCGGAATCGACAAACCGTTGATATAGTTTGTTTCGGGCCACCTGATGAGCCTGAACTGACATCTCAGTCACGATTGCGAACCATAGAACATCATAGGCAACCGTGGGGTCACATAGTTAGAATGGGGTCGCAGAGCATAGACCTGCGAAATCATCGCAATCTTTCGAGTGCCATAGGGGCGTGCGTATTGCTGCTCACTGCTCAATACGTGATTTTGCAAGATTATTGCATTAGCATCAATTACAAGAGTCCGTGAGCTTGCAATTATTTTGCAAGGGGCGTTACTATACAAAAAGGTGGGAATCCCTGGCCTATGGGCTATGTGAGCAGAAAATTTGGTCTATCACTCAAATTAGCGGGCATAGCCTGAACAAGGTCAACGAATACCAGCAATGATGTGACGTCACTGATTCATCACAACAATATGAACAAGAATGACTTCAAAGAAGCCGAACCCGAAATCGGGGAATGGGTAAGTAAAAAGTATGCTTCTTTTGTAACTGCTGTCCCAGGACCTCTCGCATATATCTACGAAATCGGAGTATAGGCCTACATCTTTACGGAAAACGTGTGAAATAATAAAAAGAAGCACGAATAATATATAAACTGGCGATTCTTGTATTGTAAATATCTCGCTGTATAGCCTACATCAGCCTTACGAAGTTGAAGCGAAGCAATTCTCACGTAACTTATTCCGGCAAAAAAGCGTTCAAAATAGCACGCACCACACGATCCCAAATGACAGTAATCTCCGTGATATATTACCAGATAAATACACAGGCAACCACCGCATTACAGCGTTTAAGCCCGTCCCGTAATACATACATAAACGAGCCCGGCATGCCCACAATAATGGAACGTCGACACGATAAGTGATGAACACGAGATAAATCGGCGTTAAACGAATGTCCGTAAATATCAATAATAAACGGATCGTTGTCAGAGGCCGCTCGAGTTTCGCAATCATTCTTATCTCCGGCGCGTCGCTGGAGACGAGATGTCTGAGTGGTCGCCGGAAAAATGTGACAGGGAAGGTGAGAAATTTCGCGCTCGAAATCTACAGCTCTGTCATCGCTTTGAAGGCTTTCTCGGATCGAAAAAACACACCCGAAATCGCGCCTCTGCGAGACTCGTAGGCGTCGTGCGCTGGTTTTCTCGGTGCTGCATGACAAGAGAAAACCCACGAATGGAGGCCATCACTATGTACTGAAAATATGCGAAACTATAGCTGAGACCAAGGGCTGGAAAGTGTGAAGCATCTCCATTTTTTAAACGTTTTCAAGCATCCGTGACGGATGTCCAGGTCCACTCATATCGGTTTGCTATCGCGTTAAAGATATCGCTGTGATGCGTATCAAGTTGTTTTTGTGTAGATATATGTTTTGATGTTTGTTTCTCTATAAGTGAACGGACGAAAATTGCTTTGGACGCCCTCTTAGCATCTGCGGGAACTAGCAGTGTTGGGACGACCCGAATCATGGATTGACTCCAATCAAACTCGAGTCCACTTTTTCACATGATTTGAATTGATTAGAATCACGAGGACTGCTCCTGAATTTCTAGCTAAGTGTTGGAGGTTTATCTAGGTTCCTCATCGCCATCTCATCCGCGGCGGTGTCTTCAAAAGGCTAGATGTGGGCCGTGCTACAAGTCGGCAAATACGGAATCATAATAAAGACGATGGGCCTGGTGTAACCATTGTAGTCGACAAACACCATGAATACCACAAAACAAAAACCAAAAAAAAAACTTTGCAAAAATGTGACTATATAGACTCGAACCCGGCGTTTCAGAAACGTGGGTTGACTAAGTTTCTGGAGCTGTACGTTGCACAGAAGGGCAGATTACTGATTTAAAAAGCATCATCGAGCTTGCACGAAGCTCACAGGAAAGTCTTTTCATTGTGCGCAAAGCGTTTGAAAGTAGCTACCAAAGAGTGGGCGTGGAACCGACGATAGAATGACGAGAAGTGACAGCACTGTAGGCCAGAGGTCTCAAACTCAAATGTGCTCGGGGCCCAATTTCCTACTTTTTGATGGCACCACGGGCCGCAGCACCAGTACTAGTGGAATTCAATGTATTTCAAAGTAGGCCTTATTTTCGGGTTTCGGGCATAGGCCTACTACTGATAACTAGGCTATATTGATCATGTCATTACCCAAGTCAAATAAAATCATCGTTTGACTTAACCTTCGAATGTTGGAACAGATCAATAACAACTTGAACATAATAGATACTGTGCCATAACAATAGAAATGTGCAATCCATTGGTGTTACAGTTGTGAAGCGTAGGCCAAGACTAGTTAATACTCGCCACATTTAATCGGCTATAATAACATATATAACGATACCCAAGATGACACATGATATAACCAACTATACATCAAAGGGGCAACATAATGCCAATGGTGGTTGCCATACCTACCTCTTAGATATCTAAATACGCTACGCGACGCAAGCTATACGACCTTTTGATATTTTATTATTGCTCATACCAGTTTGATAGTTTCTTCATAGTGTCCTATATTGTGTGTACCCAAGCAAATCTCACGGCTCAGTGAAATTGGTCCACGTCACACTTTCCTTTTGGTCAACGGCATTTTGACGGTAATTTTTGACCGGCTTGCGCAGCATTAACTTTGATAAAACGGGTATCAATGGAAAGCTACCACAGTATTGACAGCGAAAATATAACTTTTATTCTGTTCGTGGTCCTGGAACTTCCCAAAATAAGCCTCGAATGTTGCATTGTAAGTGAGTTTGGTATATTGAGACGCAACCATGCCGTCAGAGCAGCTCAGGAGCAAATGCGCACGAGAGTGAGAGTGTGAATGCTCAATCGCTTGCGCAACAATGGCCAATACACTTGCAGCTTGCGGTGTTCCTCACCGGCTCCCAGACTTCATTGCTGCGTCACCATACCAAACTCACTTACCATGCAATATTCGAGGTTTATTTTAGGGGGTTACAAGACCACGAGCAGAAGAAATATATATTTTCGCAATCAGTTACCGCGGTAGCGTTCGATTGTAACCCGTTTTTATCAAATATTCATACTCGGCAAGCCGTTCAAAAATTACCGTCAAATTGCCTTTGAGGCTTATTTTGGGGAGTTCCGCAGGACCACGAACAGAATAAAATGTATATTTTCGCAATCCGTACTGCGGTAGCGTTCCATTGATACCCGTTTTATCAAATTTATTGCTGCGCAAGCCGGTCAAAAATTACCGTCAAAATGCCTTTGACCAAATGGAAAGTGTGACGTACACCAATTTCACTGAGCCGTGAGATTTGCTTGTGTCCACACCATATAGGAAACCATGGTTTTTTGCGTGCGTGGTTGTACCAAGTCACGGCATTCCGAGTCACAAAAGTCCTTCTCTCATTGTAACGTTTGACGCGACGAGTGCGAGTAATTCTACAAAAGGTCGTGCCCAAGTCCATATCACAATTTCCAGTCACGAATCATCAGCGGGTCATGTTTTAGCATCATAAACAAGTATAATTTCACGTAATAGTGGATCTTCCGTTGCGTGGTAACTTTTGAAAGTAATGTAATAGAGAAGTTTAAGGAGTAGTTTCAGGCTTCTGAAGTAGTTTTAGAGCGAATTTTAGGTTCTCAAATTTAAAAAAATTGGTAGTTACATATTGTCGAATACTTCGAAATCCAAAACGCTGTCGCGGGCCGCACAAAATGTGTTCGCGGGCCGCGTGTTTGAGACCTCTGCTGTAGGCCTACGTACAGTATACAGAGTAGCTTGCGTGTTCTCGACACGCTGGTGCGGCCTGTGAGAGCAACCTGTCATTCAACGGTTGTCGGGTCCGATCTGGTTTTATTGAGCCTCCATGGTATGTCACATATAAATTGACCGCAATGATGCAATTAGAGCGTATGCTGTCGTAGACTAGAAGTAATCTATCTATATTCACTATATAACAACCTATTTCTGTTCTATAGACCGCTTAATGCTCATTGCATGCTCAGTGCTCCCTTTGACGAACCTCATGTATGTAGGGTTGTGATTAAAACAAAAATAAATTTAAAAGAAATATGTTTCAAACAAGGCCCTTGCTTAAAACATGTTTTTGTTGTTGGTTTTTTCTAAGCCATGGCGTCACGAATATTCAATTGTGACGCCATAGTGGATTGATTGATAATCACAATTAAAAATATTGGGTAAATATAGCTCCTTTGACGAAATAGGCTTCCAACCCCTGTCATATAGGGACCAAATATATCTTTAACCAGGACTACATCAACATGTAGCATTTTACGGTCGGCGGTCATCACCATCAGATCATTCATTCCATACCGATGCTCTATATCTACGTACTATAGCTGTTGCACGACTATTTCGAGGGTTCCAACCATCCCATATCGTATACGTCGGCTATATTGGGTGGTAATCGTCGTCCGTATGCTCATAAAACATATTTTTGGATAGTATTTACCCAATTATGGCATAATTGTACAACTTAATAAAAACACAATTAAAAAAAAGGCCTTTGTTTGAAACACTGTTTAAAACATGTTTTAAACAAAGTGTTTTGAACAACCGTTTGTTTTGAATGCAACCCTACCTGTATGATTCAAGTCGAACGGATATATGCGTTAGTCGTCAAAAATCAATGTTGGCTTAAATTGTATATGGAGGATATGTAGGTGGCTGTGTATTGCATTTTATCAATTAATATCGACTTTTTAAGGTTTCGTATTCTCTCCTCTATTTATATAGACTTAGGATATACAGTTACATTACGTAGTTTTAGCAGTTATACATATGTGTTAGCGATACAAACCCTCTTTGCATGCATAAGTAGCTCTATATTCGTTACTTGATTCAGAATAAACAGCGACTCAATTTGTACTTCAATCATCTTGAATCACGCCGCGTACTTCGATAATTCGACTTGACTTGACTCGAGTAAAATTGTGTAATTACCCGATATGACTTGTGACTCGCAGGAAGTGGACTTGTTCCCAACACTATGGTATATATTGTACTTTCCGTCTTTGGGTTGGATATATCTAGCGCTTTTCCACTAATTTGGAACAGTGAATGTAATAAGTAAACACGAATATGTCTCCTTTTTATGAATCTTTGGATGAATTCGCACCCCGCTATCTGCCTTTTATTTCCGTACTCACATCTCGCAACCGTGTCGCCGCGCTCCGTAAAAAGGCAGTGTTTTCGCGGTGGCGCCGAGGTGTTATTATGGCGCGAGATAAAACTCGAGGCGCTAAGTCCTATATTCGCCCGTGTTTGAAAATAAATTAATGCGCGACACGATGAGGCGATAGCGATCTTTTCGGCTCGCCGTCCTTCCGCAGAAACCTCGGCCGGGTTTCGCTAATGCGATAACTTCCGAGGAGACGTCAATCAGTACGCGCGGGACCGGCGATATCGGGCGACGCTGGTGCGAATTACGAGGCGCGGCGGGCGACTTGAACGCTAACCGTCGATTGTCACGTTTGGTGCTCGTGAAATTAGAAATCTCTAATGTACACAGGGTGAATTATCGGCCGGTGTTGAGAGGCTTGTGCGGCACCGATATTTTGTTGTTTAGTTTTCACTGTGTTTCGACATCTACGGCCATTTTACCAGACGTAGTCAGTAACGAAGTACTTCTACTTTTTCGACGCACTCAAGTAGGTTTTGCCTTAAACATGCACTACTTACTCAATCGGTTATGTTTTTAGACTTTACTGCCACTTCTACTTCATAGTTTTCAGTTTTTAGGCAAACATATTATACTATACTTTTTTATTTACTTGGTAATCATTATTTCTATTTGTACCTGAATAGAAATTCACGACGCTTCTTATACTTGCCCTCAAGTACCGGCGATAAATACTTTGTCCTCTAATTTTACACCCGGCCTATATTTTGTTCGATTATTGCCGACTATATCACGGTTCTCTTCGTTCTAGGCTTTTACAAGACAGCGCTTATACGGATCGGATGGAGTTGAGAAGACCATGTACCAACCTCTAACATTTACAAAGGGATTACGACGACGAAATCGAACTTCCGGCCCATTGGCTTTGCAGAGGCGAAACGTACCACTAATCCACTAATCGACCACCCCACCGCGAATTTTGTTTAATCGTAAGCGACCGCTATATATACTGCGTTAATGACGCTATATTTTCAACGATCGTGGATTTGAGATAGCAGATAAAAGCATATGATAACAAATATTCTCCATACCAATATCTATACCAATATCGAGAAAACCATAACCGAGAATGGATATTACCGAGAATGCCATTCCGAGAATGGACGTTACCGAGAATGGACACCACCGAGAATGAGATATTAACGAGAATGGCAAATGACAAGAGTCTAACTTACTGTCACGGACATTGTCGAGAAATTTAAACCTGAGAATCGACACCTAATGTGGCAACGCCGTGATGCACAATTGCACATACACACGACCTGTTCATATGCATAACATGCCTGCATTGAATTCTCGGTAATTTCGATTCACTGTGGTTTCCATTCTCGATAATGTTCATTCTCTGTGGCGTCCATTCTCTGTGGTACCCATTCTTTGTGGTGTCCATTCTCGGTAATGTCCATTCTCGGTGGTGTCCATTCTCGGTGATGGCATTCTCGGTAATGATTTTCTTGGAATTGACCGGATACCATTTTGATGGCTTGAACTGTTTTGACTCGCCATTTAATTCAGTTTAAATGAATCAGTATATGCGAAGGATATAATGATATCTTTCCTCGAATTTTATGGCGGATTTAACCCAAGAGAGTGCTATCATACCCTCTTAGAACAAGGAAAAACGAGAGTCCGACAATTCGAACCCGAACAGTGCTTATTTGAGACCTAGCGATTCAGGAAATGTCCATTGTCCAATTTTAGTAGAAATCTTTTAGACCTCCAGTTCGAACACGAATTCGCCGGTATTCGGGAAGCATAAAAGTCACTGCTTCGTTTTCAGCCCCATCAAAATTCATTTCATTCCGGTTCTACTCCGATCAGTTGAATTGACTGGTGAGTTCCACCTTACTCACTCTATTGACATCGTGAATTGTAGAGCCTCCTCAGATTCGGAAGTGCATGGGACATGCTGGACTTTGCATAGTTATTGCGTGAATGACTGCTCACGGCCATTATGTTGTACCTCGTACTTTGGTATCATTCGGTTATTTATAACTGGTATCAACAATTCATTTTGCGATAGCAACACCAATATTGTCTTGAACTCGTGTATCCTAGCGGCCGAGGTCACCCACCAAGTCAACGAGGTGACGCCACGATCTGTTTGCAAATGCGTTTGATTTACTAACAACATCTAACGTCACAGCCATCTTGAAAGTCTGACAAGGCTAACTGTTTGATCGATGCACCCCTTTATCATCATCGCGCCGTGTTGGAATGAATTTATATAATACTCTTTCCGATTAGACTCGTTTTTTCTGCCTTCCTGTAGCATGTTGATGGGACGGCTGGCGCCGATATCGTTGGTGAACCTGTGCGTCGAAACGGTAATGAGACTATTTGCATTCCTCCTTTGGGTCGTTAGATCATTAATCCCCGTAGAATCGGCGAGGAAATACATAATGTAACAACACCAAAGCACAAAACAGCCGATTTTATATGCAGGGTTCTCTAAGGGCGCGTCATTCGACGTACTCAATATACGGTGATTGGCTGTGCACTGATATACCCCGTGCACTCGTGCAGTGTGTAGCACAGAGCCACGAGTCTGCGTTTGGTTGGAATTTTAATCTTGCAAGATATATAAAAACTAACATAATATGTTATTGATTAGTTTCTACAATCTACAGTACATTTCTCATTAAATTGTAATGGGATCGCGTAATATGATGATCTACCTTTTTCAATGCCTTTGAAAAAGATGTAACATGTCATCGGAGAAGCAAGCCAAATTAATCGGGTGTAGAGTAGCGCCTCAACATTTTAGTCCAACCTCATTGCAAAACGCAGCTATCATAATTTTTAAATAATAATTTAGACATCATTCAAACAAACTAACTAGTGGCTATAATGCTGTAAGTTATTTGTACTTATTTGTTTCAATGTGGACCCAAATCATTTGGTCATCAATTTTCGGACATCGAATTAGACATTTTTCTTTTTCTTCTAAATGTTAAATTAAAAACGATGCACGTCATTGATAGCGTGTAAGGTTCATATAACAAGTATGAACAATATATGCGCAATGCGCATGCAGTATACATCGAAGACTTGGTGCATAACTTTATATTGTCGCTTTGGTTCACTAAAAAACAAGATATTCTTGCAACCGATATGAATCATTGCATCTCGACTCGTATGTATATTTCAATCGGGTTTTAAGATATGTAGGACATACTCCCGATTGGAGCAC
>KE599864.1:0-15878 GCA_000444245.1 Botryllus schlosseri
ATTACTTCTACCTGAGTACCAATTCTAACTACTCTGAGAACCTCTGTCTACTAGCTTGTGCATGTAACAATAATTTTGCACTCGCAGAAATACGCGTGTTCGACTGCTGTGATGTCCATGATCGGATATGTCATCGGACTGGGCGATAGACATTTGGATAACGTTTTGATCGATTTAGAGACTGGAGAGGTTAGTCCAGCTTGTACTCAAGGCGTAAGCATAATTTCAACGACGCCCTTTCCTGTTCAAGGTCGTGCATATTGACTACAACGTCTGCTTCGATAAGGGCATGCAATTGAGGGTGCCTGAAAAAGTACCGTTCAGATTGACGCAGAATGTGAAGACGGCGCTCGGACTGACGTCGGTGGAGGGTGTGTTTAGAAACGTTTGCGAACAAGTGAGTCTAAAATTGGATCTTTGTCTCACTCTACCCGCTTCGGGAATAGATATGATATATATATATCACAATTCACTCTTATATTCAGTGTAGCATTCATTTTTTAATTCAAAATTCATTAATATTGATGCATTGCTTCCATAATAATAACAGTAATTACATTTCAAATAGCAAATGCCGAATCCACTAGTACTCACGGACTCATGGCCTGTCAGTCTGTCGTAATTCTGCTCAGTTTTTCAGACAGCTTACATCACCAAGTCATTATTTTGATTAATCCCCAATGCTCCTTTTCGTTTCCGTCAAACAGGTGATTTCCACATTGAGAAAAGGCAGGGAGACGCTGCTGACTTTGTTGGAGGCGTTTGTGTACGATCCCCTCGTTGACTGGACCGGTACGATGGGTGTTAGGGACTCCGGGACTTGAGATTTTCATTGTATTCTATTCGACAGGCACGATCGAAGGGGGTTATGCCGGGGCAGTGTACGGCGGAGGCGGTCAAGGTGACGCGGCGCCTTTGAGCAAATTATCGAAACATGACATGGAGAGAGATATATCAAAGAGTCTGCTGTCGTCTAGGGTCGCGGAAATGAAACAGGTAAGTCAGGCTCGTTTGTGGAGTCTGGGACTTGATTAACCCTTTTCCCTCGGGTGAATCTTATAAGATCCATTCACAGTTTTTCCCAAACACGCTTCAATCAGTTACCTACCCCTTGCGTTATAGTGGTCATAAACGGTTACAATTATTGTCTATAGATAGCTATTGTCAATACGCATGCGATGAGCTATATATAACCCATTACAATGTGTAGCTCAGTTCGAATGAATGAACGCTAATCTTATAATCCCTTATATCTTCCGTTCTACACGTCGTAAGCAGACACAGTTGTCATTTTAGAGTAGTTGTTGATGATCGCAAGAGTTCATTGAAACCATAATATTGGGAATTAGTTGGATAGAACGCGCTTCAAATTGGTGTGAAATAAAGCAATATTCTGTTACGTGAAAAATGCTGCGCACGTGTGAGCATTGCCGCATAAGGCGATTTACATTCACTTACGATTGCCTTATACAGTTGAATGTCACACACATAGTTAGATGCAGTCCATAACACTTCAACAAGATCAGTATCACGAAGGTTGGTCTTATATAAGTTACCCGACGCCAGTGCTAAACACTGCAGATATGGGTGCATAGGCGCTGAACTCTAATTTTCTCTAGGTATGCGAGATCGATGACGTCACAAAGGGATGACGTCATAGTGCGCCAGAATTGGCAAATTAGCCGACTCGCAAGCGTTCAATATCACCTGGCACTTGTATATAGTGACAAAATTACGATATGATTAAACAGGCGCGTAGCCAGCCGGCCGCTTGCTGAATTGATTGAATCAATTTCAAATTTACCAAGGTAGCATCAGTTTATTATGGTTAAGAACAGGTACCAATGCCGATAATACATCGATCGGATCAGCATCCTTGTGTAATATACTCGACACATCACGCTACCATAAGATTACCAACGCGTGCGGCTGTGTAGTCAATTAGCGAGCTCGCAATCTCCACAACATATTCGCCAACAATCGGGAGATTTCAATCACTCCGCCTCGAGAACAAACGAATACGCATCTTCGGCGACGGCTAATAAGGTTGCAGGAATTATTTCCCAAATAGAAAGTCTGTTCTGGACTCTATTCATTAGTGACTTTGATTTCATAGGAGTTAGAAGTTTCAATATCAAGAGCCTGCAAGACATTTTTGATCGTTCTGTTTTAGTATTAGCGTTAGTCAAAATCAATTACGCCTCTGTCTGTTCACGGTCAGTATGTTTTTCAATCTATTCCGTCCATGTTCATTGTTCAATGTCTGAGCCAGTCTGACATCACAATCACAGAAGAAGCGATAGTTCCGGCCGGCGCATAAGATATCATGTTCCTTCACAGCAGGAGATGACAATCGCAACATTTCGCGCATATAGAAATTGACATCTTTAGTATCGAGTTCTCGGTCTTGTTGCCTCGCGTTGCGTCTTCTGACCACTCGCGTTTGATCAAATATTCAGGCGCATAGCCGAGTTGTTATGGAGGGTGTTCTATAATGGAATCCGCATCGATTTCAGGTAGTTCAAACCTTTCTCAAAACTCAAGCCTTGACTAGCATCTTCTGATGGTTATTGGTTATGTTTAAGTATTAGCGGAAATCAAGTACGCATGTACGCACAAGTCACACATTTTTGCGGACATTCGATGTCAGTAAGTTTCGTGATATCAATCTTTAATCACAACCGATAGATAGGAGCCAAAGCATGCTAGGCCGGAGACGCGATAGTTAGGCCGGCAATGATATACTTCGAACCACGCAGACGCGATTGTGTAGGCCAACGATGTTATCGTGCGCAGGCCAGTGATGGTATAGTGCGCACCGGGCCTATTGCAGATGCGATTCATCAAGCCAGCGGAACGAGACCTGATGGAGACGCGATAAATCAGGCCTGCGACGATTGCGCGCGGTAATCAATGACCTAATTTCGCAATCATCTCAGCGTCGAGATCGCGTTGCATTACATCGCGCACAAACGATTCTCGCAAATTGGAAACGCGCTTCCGGCTAATTGGCCGTGGCCGCGCGCAACACTGATCAAATACGGACAACTGAATTGTAACTGAAGGACGGAGTTTTGTTAAGCGCCTGAACGTATTGCTGCCGGTTTACTTACGTGTTCAGCAGCACTACGAAACGCTTATTTCTAAATCGATCAATTCACCAGCCAGTCAGTAACAGACCAAACCGAATTCTGGGTATGCCGCATACCCAAAAAAATTCCTAGGTATGCGCGGCATACCTAGCATACCTGAGTTCAGCTCCTATGTATGGGTGTGTAAGTTGCGCGAGTACGGTACTCGCGCCTGTAATAACAACATCACACAGACAGTTGAATCATCCGTTTTATATGTTATACGAAGTTACTGTAGACTTCAATGAATAGATGTTGATCATATGCCCATATACTGTCGAACCTGTATCGGACATTCGATGTGTAGAACACGTTTCAAATTGATATGAATTGAAGCAACAAGAGAAATCGCGCGCCTATGTGAAGCGTCAAACAAGGCAATATATTTACTTACGATGGCCTTGTGCAGTTGCAAACTGAACATTTTGTCAGTTATGTACGATCGATAGTATCTATAAGATCAGTAACATGAATTTGGACTTGAATAACTGGACCAGGCAAAGCCAAATAAACACGAATCACAAGGCGCGTTGCCTCTATCGCGATGACGTAATCAGCGGTGGCCGTGAGTAGGCTAATGCTTATAACGAAAACTTCGCGGTGCGCTCGACTGCGTAAAGGTATCAAGCTCAGTAATGTCTTGCTCGAATGCCGAAATTGATGTGTAAGACAACCACGTGGTCATTCACCATGGGAAGGATTATGTATCACGTCACGTGAAAACGAAAAACAAAATTTCACTTTTGAGAAACCGCGTAAACTTGTTTCAATATCATCGTCACCTCTCTCGCCTGAGCCTTCCGAGTAGCTCAGTTGGTTAGGCTCCTATTTCCTGATCACGGCGATATCTTGGGCGTCGGTGCAAGTCCCTTTTTGTTCGCGTTTTATGAACGTTTTGGTTGATGCATTAGAATTTGGCCTGGAAGCCGACCCCGGGAGTAGGGTTAAATTCTCCCGGCGGAGCCGCGGTGCCTCGTATTCACTGGGCAGAGTGAAAAAATAAAAGTAATTGGAAAGAAGTCACCACTCAATTGCTGCAGTTGGTCTCAAAGCTATGATTAAAAATACTTGTTAACGTTTCCTCGAATGCTCGGGTAATAACCCTGACACAAAGATCATGTGGGAGCCAAATCCCGTATAAAAATGTTATAACTCTGTGACCGTTGGTGCTAAAGAGCTAATTTAGATGTTAAAAGAAACCGAATGGGCACCTCAGCTATCTGTTTCGAAAGAATCATTTTTTGAAATTTCACTTGGAATACGGTTATTTTCACACAGTGTGATTTTTGGCTTATTGTCGGCTGTTCTCGCAGGGTTGGTTGGAGAATCGCGACGACATGGACCGGTGCCTGTCGAATTGCGTCGACGAATTGCTGAAATACAAATCCTTTTTCGCGTCGCACGCCGACACGAAAAACAAGCTTACCGTGAGATTTTTGACCACTTTCCAGTTAAATACTTCTACACCGCTTAATGTTTTCGTAATACAGAGTATGCACGAGATTCGGAGTTTGGTGAAGTCTGCCCAGTCCAACATCCATCATCCGCTGCGTTCTCTCAAGGACAGATATGCCCAGCACGAAGGACAGGCGATCAAACGCGACAACGCCATCAGAACCTTGCAGGTATTTATGACTGGATTTATTAAATGATTAATGACGGCCGTACGTTTTCGATGATTTGTTTTCTTTTTCAAGGAAAAAATCAGGATGTGCGACTCCAACGTCGAGAATTACAAAAGTTTCCTCGCGACACTCCAAACGCCTGAACTAGCGGGTCTACTCGGAGAGGTCTCTCCTCCGTTACAGCTCGGAGAGCCCATCTACCACTCGGCCACGAGTTTCCTGAACGCGGCCGGTCAAGCGGCCATGGTGTCGCAAGCGCAAGTGGTATGGCTTCGACTGCATTTTGTAATCAGAAGTTGTTCAAATGTATTCCTATGCGATTTCAGACTGAGAAAAGCCTGGCGGAGTGCAGCGAACATTGTAGGATGAGTCAGCACGCGTGTATCGAGACGCTGACCGCATTTGCAGCAATAGCGGCGCATTTTCCGCCTACTGCGGTGATCACGAATCATGCCGATGCGATTTGGGGCTCGCGCCTGGCCGGACTGGCTGAGGATTTCACGGAGGATAATTGCCGCGCTATTCAGGCCGACGTTAAGAAACAGGCGTCTCGCGACGTGAAGCTTTTGCAGGTGAGAGCTTTCGGGCGTGTCCTGGTCTGTGTGAAATTTGCCTCGTGTGTTCTGGTGGTTTGGTAAGTAGCTACTGCTACTGAGTAGGATGCAGCTCTGTAGAGACCACTCTGGCAGCAGTGATTTCCTAACACGCCCAAAACTGCTATCAGCGTTTCAAGGCCAGGCACTTTTATTTGTTTTCGCTCGTGAATATATGGTGTATTTGTGTCTGCTCCGTGAAATTGGAGATTTTTGTGGTTAGTACTCGGACCTGGGGACTGATTGCGGAATTGAACGCGATCTAAAAAGCTATCCACTCGGCAATGTAGTGCAAGCACTTTTTCTTTCCCTCAGCTTGGTGCTATCAGAAATGGGTTTGAGGTTCTCTCTTGGTAAGGATTCACAATTAGTCAACATTTTACCACCATTCAGTCAAATAGACTAGGATCATTGTGGAGTTAGTATGACTTGTCAGGCGCCATCTTCTGTAATGATCTCAAAGACGTCGTCGCAAATGTTGAAATGATGCGAGTCGTAAAATGGAAGCCGGTTTCTAATCGAAGCCCGTTCTAATCAGGTACGCATGGCCTCGACAAAGGACGCGACCTTACAGCAAGAGGTGAATGACTTGAACAAGTTTCTGGTGAAGCTTGTCGAACGGAGGAACGGACAGATTGCGTCGCAGGATTGGAGCAATATCGAGAGCAATGTCGCCATTCCCAGAGATATCATCCAATTTGTGAAGGTTAGACTGTGGCATTGTACATTTGTCCATCACAAATTTGACAACATTAAACCTGTGGATCTTACAAATAATATGTGTATGATTCGGGAAATGCTGGGATAGACTACTGGTATAACAGTAGCAAGTTTTCTGAATGCTGCTGGTCTGTACAGTATGTCCTTTCAAGAATATTTATTACCCGAAGCTTGTCATGCTTTTTGACCTCTTTGTCAACAAATAGAATATGTGTATCATTTGAAAATGGCACACTAACTTGATCCTATCGTGTCTGCGTGATATCTTGTGTTTTTAATATGAAATTTTACTCCGTGTCTGTCGTAGTTAGCGATAGCGACTGTTGTTGAACAAAGCTTTTGGATGTTCGGTTGCTCGCATTATTGCTGATGGGTGTCAGCTCAATAAGGTTCAGGTGATATATTATTCAACTGTAAATATTATTCAACTGTATCGTGAGGTTCTGTACTCCCAAAGAATTTTATGGTGATAGGCATTCGACCATTCATTTGGATTGTAACTGTGATTTTCTTCGTATTAAGTCATATCCGTATATGATTGTGGTTTTAATGCAGTCATGCAGCTTCATTCACGCAGCATGTAGGTTCATTATTCCTTCTAAATTTCCTTAGTTTTCTCTTGTACAAGTCAAAGCACTATTTCAGGACAATGGGGTGTTGGGCATTCACACCGTTCTCAGCGTAATGACATCGGCGCTGATCACTCTGGCGCTGCGTGGTATCGCGATGGAAAGTACGGCGTCGAGTGCCGGACACAGGCTCGTCGACATGACGTCGCAGGACGGCGATTGGTTTCTCGAAGAGATTTCCAGCTTGTTTGGTGAGATCCGGGTTTCGATTTAACACATGTTAGATCCTATGGTACCTGCCGAGCCCTAGTTGTGGCAGATTAGCCACTCCGTGAATTCGGCATTTACGGGCCTCTAATTCTAATCCTACCCGTAACCGAACCCATAGCCCTAATCATAACCCTTTCCCCGAATACATTAATACCCACGTATTAAGTGCCAAGTTATTGATGCATCACTTTTATACTAATAATACTTGAAGCACTTCTTTCTTGCCTTGTCATGTACACAAAACACCCTATTACATCCCGTTTTACACTTGGTCGATGGTGTATTGTCTCATTGCGACTGCCCCTATTTCAATAATCATTTCTATAACGAATCGCAGGCAACGTGGTTCAGCTGCTGCACGTCGGAAATCAAGTGCTCGCCACCATGGACATGGGAACGTCGATCAACTTGGACGGGGCACAAGCGCTGTTCGGGATCGATTCTTGCTTCCGAAATTTGATGGTACGACGTATTGCGGGCGCTCAAGTCAATGTGTATTTCTTTGAAGTCATAAGCTCTCTCGTCTATAATTGGGAATTTTCCTGAACTTTAGCTGATACGTAAACCTTACTTAGGGATCTTTTCCGTTTAGGATTTGTACAACAACTTCCGTAACATCATTCTGCCGGAAGCGGTCAAGTTGCTGCAGTGCGAAGAGCCGTCGGTGATGGAGATGGTGAACGAGTTCAACGCGTTGGTGCAGCGTGAAAAATTGGACGACATGGCGAAACAGGTGCTGATATTTCTCCAAGTCGAAATTCCCCTGTGCCACCGTGTTTATTTTATTTATTTAATCTCGATTTGAGCCGTAGTTGACTTTCGTTATTCTCTGACAGCTTACCGCGGTGCTGAAGAATTCTTCGGAACTGGCCAACTGCTCGGAAGTTCTGGCCAGCATCGCTCAAATCGAGAAGCAATACGCCGCCCTTCTGCACGATGGGAGACAGGTAATGATTGTTGCGGTAGTTTTGAATATTTGTTGGTCGTGGCTTTTCCCAACTAAACGGCTGTCGGATTTTTACAAACTGCAAATTAAGCTGGTTGACCGCCAACCATCTACTCGTTTTTTGAATTGTTTTTATTCTAGTTTTAGTTGCGGATTTTGAAAATTAAGTATTTCTAGTAGTTACTCGTATTCATTTCTGAAGCATTCTTGTCTTTTTACTTTTTCCAAGTCTACGTCTACGATGTTTGACGCCACATTTCCTGTAATTCGTAAATCTTGAGTTCACATCGTTTCAGTGAGAATGTGATTTTGACTATTTACTGAAGGATGGTGACCAAGCGAATTTTAGGATGCGTCGCTCCAAACTAGCTTGTTTGAAATACTTGAATTTGAATTAGTCAACATTTTGCAGATGGCCTTCGTGCACTCGAGTTGAATATCATACCATTACTTGTACAATTACTCGAGTATTACATACACAGTTGTGATAACCAGCTCTGGTCTCCTTAGTGAATTTATCAGCACGTGACACTTGAGCATTTGACTTTGAGGTTGGTTTGTGGGAGGAGAGTGTGGCCAGCATTACTATGATTTAAATTGGATAATCAGTCCAATCAAGTACATTGAGTGCAACTAAGAACTTGTTGTAAACTTGTATCTTGTGAAATTTCCCGATCATTGTTGCGTTTGTGATGAAACCTGGCCGGTTTTAATTCGATCAAATTTTAAAATACATCTAATTAATTGGATTTGAGTCACTATACTGATGTGACAGGACTGAAATATTGCCAATTTCAAGAAATTCCACTCGTATATCAGACGCCGCCTGCATAATGTAACCGAGTCCACTGTATTACAGTCCGAGCACCGTCTTCTCGCCGGTCAGATGTTACTACAAGGGTTCGACGGACTGTTCCGAGCGACCCACTCCGGGTTTTTGGACCTGATCGCGATACACGCCAAAGTAATCGACATCACCAATGCGGTGTGGTTGAAGAACGTGGACGTTCTGCACAAACCCGACCAGCTGCAAAAAATGAAGGGCGACACGGGTCAGTGTGTTCAAAATTATCCTGTTACTCTTTCCTTGACCAGACCTGCCTGGTTTACAGAGACGAAAATCACGATCCTGCAAAGCCTGCTTTTCGTGAAGCAGATCCAGTCCATGCATGACTTTTTCGTGCTCTGCCAGTCCAACGCGAGGTCGTTTGTTATCGACAGGACTGCTGTAACCGGTAGGAGTTTCACCATAACTTCGACATGAATGTTTTTTACACGAGTGCCCCAAATCTTTTTAGGGTCGCATTTTCCGTCGTCGAAGACTTTGTATTCCGAGGAACGGCTGATGAAGCCGGTGAAGCATTTCATCGCTCACTTCGTTCAGGATTTGTTGATCGGACTGCCGTCTCAGGTAACCAGTTTACTGAAGCCGATTTTTTTCGTCAAGGTTTAGTATAGAAATTGATATTCTAAGGAAGTTACAGACAGTGTTTAGCTTGCAGTAGGTTTGTGAATGTGACCGTGTGTGATAATAGGGCACGTTTTTGTTGCAGTTAAATCCGTGGTTGCATTTATTTTTGAAAAAAGTTGCAGAAGTTGCATTTTGACCACATTTTGCTCGGTTGACTAAAAAAAAAGGTCACTTTTCCGGCTCAGCTCCCGAAATACCCGCAAAAGCGTTACTTCGGTGCTGATTTCAGTCGAATTTCGACGTGTATTTCACCAAAATCGAAAACACTTTCATGAAAAATCGAGAAAGTTGCAAAATGTTGCAAAAAGTTGCATGAAAAAAATGAACAAAAGTTGCACTATAAGATTCCTTCAAACAGCTTAAAACAGCATTCTACATATCTTACGAGTATTTAGGAAACTGCCGGAAGCTGTAAGAAAAAGTATCAAAAGTTGCAAAAACTTGCCCTAGTGATAACTGTTGGATGTTTTTTTCTGTCATTTTGCGTCACTGGGAGCTATTGCAAGTATTTTTCGATACAATAACGCTTGGCGTAAAATAAATGTTTGCGGTATCATTGAATGACATTTTAGTATGGCTGTGTATGGAATTGTTGAGTCTAAAATTTTGTAATCATGGTTGTGTTCATCTAACACGGGTGACGGCCAGCGAATCGCAAACAATTAGTATATATTTTTCGGACGAAAACTTATCCTAGTAGTGGTGTTTTGAATGCTTTCAATCTTAGTCGAAGGAAGGCCGTACCTTGGGGGCGGTTGCTAACTCTATTGGTGGTGACTTTGACCAATCGGTGTGATTTTGCATTGTATTTATTTTGTTCGATCGAGCCCATTAATAGGCTTATTCATATACTTTCTTAACCCAGAGGTTGTTAGGCACTCGCTGGTTATCGATAATCGAACAAAAATATCCCGTTCCCTTATTAACCGACCCCCATATTCTAAGATACGTCTAATATGGGGTGATGATTCCGGCGATGTACAGCGGCAATTTAGTCTCATCCCAATCATAGATTGCCGGCGTCGTGGTGTGCGACTTTTTATCAATCATCGGCGTGGACATTGAGGCCGAAGTGAATGCGACCAGGTCGATATTGTCGGTGGAAGCGGTTTGCAAACGTGTGGTCGACGAGAAATACTCTCAGGTTTGTGAACTTTGAACCGATATCCAGGCATTTTTTATTATTCTATCATTTGTATGTTTTCTCAGGGGTCGTTGAGCAAGCAGAAGATGTTGATTTATCAGTTCAACAAGCATTGGAAAGAGCTGGACAAGGCGCAGAGACTGGACTCGAATATCACGGCGGTTCGCGCCAGCCTGCAGAGGAGCAAGTTGCAAGTACGCTTGATTTCTTTCCCACTTGAATATTACCATTTAATCGATGTCTTTCTTTATGACTTTATGACTCCGCAACAGTCATATTACGGGGTAGTCAGAATATTCGTCGACGCTACTCAGTATGAGACATGCTGTGAAATTCTTCTCGAGTACAAGTTGATGTAATGGTATTTGTGACAGCCCGGAACGACAGTTTGTGGAAATAGAATCGAAATAGTATGAAAATGTTCAAGTAGCAAGCAAGTAATTGCAAGTTCTGGGTTTTCACTTGTCAGCTGCTGTCTAAAACTTCGAATGGGACCTTGAGTGTATACTTCATGGCGTGTATAAATGAATAAAATTAAGAACAGACATACAGAGGAAATTACCCCATGTGCTCCCAACAAGTATATCCTCTCCAGCACACCAGATTCCAATGGCTTCACGAGGACATTCTGGCGGAGACACCTTCCGTGAAGTTAAACGTGCCGCGAAGAACAGACGTGCTGGTGGAATTGACGAAACGAATGCACACCATGCAACACTACGCGCGCAGACTGCAGCAGCTACAGGTGTGTCGGTGTTTTGGGTAGTTGTTCTGTAGTTGCGTTTCAATACAAGCTAGTTATTTTGGTAGTGCTATGAAGCTGCAATTTTCGTGTTGTGAAAGGATGGGTCATGTTTTTGTGTGCAGAACTGTAGGCTACGTTTCAGTAGTTTGATTATTATGCTAGATCTGTGCTAAGCACGGTCTTGTGTGGGGTACGAGAGTTTGACTTACTCTTCACAGCTGGTATACATCAGCTGATTGCTTAGCAGAGTCTTGTTATCAATCACAATTTCAATTACAATCGCGGCGACTCTGGTTTAGAAATGGTATGACACCATGTTTGAAAAGCATACTGCGATCTAGCATATGCATATTCAACCACACATCAAATCAAGCGACACAATATTCGTATACTTGAAATTGGAAATTTTGACACAACTTTTGACGATATAAAATATGACTTGATCCTCGCATAAGTGTGGTGGCGCCCTTCAATATAGCACTGACCTGTTGAAGTATATTGGTCGTATGCTCGGTATCGCGATGACTTCGGTAATGCGGTTGTTTAACCAAATGTTTGCGTTCCATTCAGGAAACCGCAACCAGCCAGAACAAATCTATCGTGCAGAGGCTGAAGTGGGCGGCCGGCGCCAACCCGAGTCTGCAAACGGTGCTCAAGGAAGTGGAGAAGAGCATGCAGAATCGCAACGCCGTCATGCAAGGCGAAATGGCGCTGAGGTAGAATCGTTGGCATGTAGTGAAACGGAGATAGAATAGTCGGGCCCACCGATCTGATTAAATTTATCAGTGGAATTTTCAGTATTATATTGTGCAGAGGAGGTCGAAGTAGTCAGTGTTGCTATTCAAGTAGAAGTAGAAGTAACGAGTTACAAGTAGCAGTAGCGATTTCTGAGTCATCTCGAAACTACTTCGTGTGGAAGTCAAATATGTAAGGTCTGAAAAGTACGAAATTTCAAAAGTAGATTTGGTGAAGGATTTGCATACATCTGGTAGCTTTTGGATGTGGCTGCTTTAAAACCAGCACAAAATGGCTAATCACACTGCAAATATGTGCAATCCTCCGTGTATTGGCGATATTGGTATCAAAATCCTGTTATCGGTGTGGCTCAAGTCGAGATGTTTCCGATCATTTCGTTTTTGTAGAGTCACCGACAATTTGTTGACTCCCGTTATCTCGTTCGTCATTTGTACAGCCAAAAGGTGGCGGACCTGTGTCAGACCGCGGTGGCGTTTGAGGAAAGCCGCATTCCCTCGAAAGAAGGGTCAGGTGGACTCAAGGGTGGCGATAACAATCTGGCGAGGCAATGCGCGGACGCGTTGAAAGCGTGTCAGGATATCTGTCGGGAGATCGCCGGCAACGCGGTGAAGCTTACACCGTTGGAGAGCACGCTCGTTAAAGTGGTTAGTTATTCTCGTATTTACTGGCGTACCGCAGGGTTGTAACCAAGTGAAAAGGCTACGAGTCACGAGTCAATCTCTCTTTCATAGTTTTGACTCGAGTCAATTCGAGTCATTTTCGATTCACCACCGAGTCAAGTCCGAGTCATGGTATTATGACTTGAGTCCAAGTCATGGTGTTGACTGCTCAGTTTCCAGTTGAAGTCTTGTTAAACCCACTTTTTATAACTCTGTTTGGTGATATCGAATGGTTCGCATTTATAATATACTAATTTTCCTCACTTTTAGCAGTTTCTGGTCGCATTTTCAAGTACCCGTACCAATACAAAATCCCAATAGCTCTTCTTCGAAATTACAAAGAAATGTTGGTCTAGGCCATCTGAGTCTCAAGTCATATTACTTGGTTCGAGTCATGCACAATGACTCGAGTCCAAGTCGAGTCAATACACAGATTACCGATTAGTGTCGCGATTAGCGATTAGATTACCGATAAACATCGCAAATTGCTACCACAATTTATTGTGAGGATTTGTTGTAACCGCTCCGACGGATATAATCTTTATCGAATCAGATATAAATTAGGATATCTGCCAGAGTTAGATTATACTGACGTATTCTTCGATCCCAGCTCTTGAATTCGTCTGGCAAGAGAAGCGCGCTCAGTGACGACTGGTTGTCGAAATGCGTCGACGTGCTCAATGCCAGCGCCACTCAGATGAAGCAGACCAGACAGCTGGACGAGACCAGGATGATGTCGGCCAAGACCAAGGTGTTAGCGATATCCAAGTCGGTCAAGAAACTGATACAGACGCAAAACAGGTTGATGTCGGATATGAAGTCTCTTCTGAAGTCGTTGGCGAAGGTGAGAATGTTTTTTTGCCGTTGGGATTGTGTTACTCGTTAAAAGTTTCACTTTTGAAGCAAGGAATGCAGTTTACCCCTAGATTCTGTTAAAAATTAGTTTTGTTACTGGCATGTTCTATGCGTTACCTGCTAAGAAATGCCCTAATCAACCTTGGTCTGGTACGTTTGAACTATGGGAACTGTGGGGTTGGAGAAGGTCTAAAATAACACTGAAATAACTAATCTATGCAAACGCCGACTTTGCACGCAAATATTTCAAGAAAATATATTCGAAAACTTTCGAAGCGAATAGCCTTCGAATTTCCCTGTAGTCTTATACGGAATTTCATGATAAATCTCACCATCACCAATTCTTGATGAGATGGTGAACCTTGCAGCTGATCGAAATTCCATGTGCCTCCTGCGGTATCAACATGTTATCTCTATCTCGCTCGCTTGTCAAATAGATCGCAAACCCCTGCTCCCAGCTTAGCACTTGTCACAAGGAAAATGCGGTGGTGGTATTACCTTTTTTGAAGTGTTTCAAGTTGAACAAATGAATTAGGTGGGTGCTCAGAAATACTGAAATGATTGAGAAAATGAACTGAATTATTGTACATAATCTTCCTGCGTAAGTGTTAATTACAGGGCCATTAATATTTTTTCTCGATTATCGTTATTATATATATTTTTTCCGCTGGTCCAGGATGACAAAGCCGAGAGTCAGTCTGAAAACGCAGTGGCGGTCCGTAAATTTCTGGACGACTACCACGCGTTCTGCGGCGGCCTGAACGAGACGGTCAACTCTCTGGTGCAGAGCTGCGAGGGCACAGTGGTCCCGGACCCCGACCCGTTGATCCAAAGACTGCAGGGCGTGTCCAGATCCGTTTCAAGGTACATTTCTGTTAACGTTGCGGCCGGGGAATTTTTTTTTATCTCAACGTGGCCTGTTTCAGTGTATACAACCGTCTTCTGAGTCTGGGCAGTCTGGCCCACGACGACAGGGACGCGTCTATTGCGAGTGGGGGTGACGAGGTGAATTTGTCTAAAGGGAAATCGGTGTCGGAGCAGGTATGAGGACTGTTGATAGCTGAATGCAGAATTTTTGGAACTAGTGTTTGAATTGGCCATCTAAACTTTGTATAAAATTCTGATTTTTGGATTCACCTTGGATTGACCGTTTTTCTCAATTTGACGAAATTGGCATATTTAGGGAGTTCTCACTCTACTATATTGTTGCACTTTTGTTAGGAATGGATTTGTATTGCGTATATGACTCATGTAGTCCGACTTGTACAAACTATTCATTTAGTTGGTCGACGGTAAACTAACTAGTGTTTTTTTTTAGTACTAGTTCTAGTTGCGCATTTTTGAAAATCCAGTATTTTGTACAAGTCTGCGTGTAGTTGTGTAAAGGCATTGGGTCAATTTTGCCGCGTCACAATCTTGAATGTTGGGATCACTCCCTCTGCGAGATGAATTAAAAATCTAACTGCCATATGGATTTGACTTTCGGATTTTCGTCATCTATACTGGGACACTGACACTAAAATCTCATTCATCCGATAAACATTTGGGTCCCTTTCCGGTCACTTATGAGCAGGCCGTGTTATTTTTGGCATTTCAGGAGCCAGATGCCAAAAACAGCCAAAAATAAAAATTTGAAAATGCCAAAAATAAGCAATTTTTGGCATATGCCAAAAATAAAACGGCCTGCCAAATAGTGTATTTCGTTCATGGTGTTGTGTTAACAGGAGCGCGTTACAAGCGAGAAGAGCCTTTGTGAAAGGCAGGTTTCTTAATCTGGGTCCAGCCCACCCATTAGGGGTGAAAGCATGGTGTCCTAAATGGTGTGGGCACAGCGAGATTGAACGGCTGACTGCATTTGGTTTATGTCATACTTCCTATTTGTCCAAAGGCAATTTTACGGCCATTTTTGACCGGCTTGTCGAGCGCTAAATTTGATAAAACGGGTATCAATGAGAAGCTGCCGCAGTACCGATTATTAAAATATAAATTATATTCTGCTCATGGAACTGGAACTCGCAAATTCAACTACGATTTTTGCATTGTGATCGAGTTGAACATTGTCATGCAACAAACTGTCTGGCTATTTCTGAGCTGCATAGTCTCGTTTTGCCAGACAGTCTTGTTGCGTCAATGTCTTGTTGCTAACCTTCCCAGGACTCTTCCATTCGAGATGGTAATATTAAAGCCACCTGAAGTGAAAAAATGTCCTCCGAAAATATATCGGTAGACTGAAGGAGAAATGATAGTCGGGCTACTACATAGAATGTGATGAGAGACCACATAGGAAACTCCTGGAAAAAGATCAGGAAGAAAATTATTTCCGCGATGAGATCGATGGCACTGGCGAAGTGATCTCTTGTCATGATGCATGGAAGTCGGTTCGGCCCTCCAATG
>ATSW01043165.1:0-11298 GCA_000444245.1 Botryllus schlosseri
CTCGAGACATTGTTAACTGTTTTATATATTATACATATTGTGCAAGCTTCTGTACTCGTCTTTGGAATATTCTGGAACTTTGATAGTCAACCTCAAGTCTGACAGTAGGAGTGTTGATAACTCATTTTAAAAGTGTTCTGGTGTATCGTGGAGTTGATCATATAATTATCTGGTATATCTGCGTTATAACTGACTCCTCCTTGGGCACTGTGTAGTGTCATAGGCCGCTCGCTGAATGAACAGAACAGGTTGCTGTAATATACTTTGCTATGTGTTTGAATTGAACTGATATTGTCTAGTATAAGTACAGATTCAGAATTTCATCCTGTTCTACTTATAGCAGATTGTGGTTTATCATATGTACAAGTACTACAAGTAATTGACATAATGTTAACAAGAAAAACATCCAATCTGCTGTTGCTTGCAAGAAGTTGCACTGTGGAGAAACTTTTCGAAGTGTTGATGATTTTCCGTCTTGAATACTCCCAACTAAAGGACACGTGAATGAGAGTATGCTCAACTTTGATCACTTTAGTTGTGATCAAACAACTGTCTTTAGTTGGAAGTATTCCAGAAGAAAACCATCAGCACTTGGAAAAGTTTCTCCACAGTGCAACTTCTTGCAAGCAACAGCAGACTTGGATCTTTATCCTGATAACAATATGTCAATTACTTGTAGTACTTGTACATATGATAAACCACAATCTGCTATAAGTAGAACATTATGAAACTCTGAATCTGTACTTATACTAGACAATGTAAGTTCAATTCACAGACATAGCAAAGTATATTACAGAGACCTTTTCATACAGGCAGCAGCCTATGATACTACACATGGAGGAGTCAGTTTTAACACCAGTATACCAGAGTATTATATGATAAACTCCAAAACACACAGAAACCAGAACACTTTCAAAATGAGTTATCATCACTTCTACTGGGAGACTTGAGGTTGACTATGAAAGTTCCAGAATATTCCAAAGATGAGTACAGCAGCTTGAACAATATGTATAATATATAAAACAGTTTAAAAATGTCTCAAGTGATATGAATATCATCATTTTCAACAAAACATACATCAATATATAAATTATATAGCTGATTTACTGCAACTGATTCACTTTTTGAACAATCGTAGCCTAACGTTTGTTGTAGAGTTGAACAGGAAAATAGCCTTTTCACCAACTTCATATCATAAAGGCTTGTGATCATGAAATATGATGAAAGTTCAATCATTCTCTCTACTGACCAAAATTATGCTAGGTTGGTATGAAAATCAACTCATTAGTCCACCAAACAAGATTTAGTTGTTAAAACAGCAATGTAACAAATTGTAACATGCAAATTGGCATTGCAAACTAGGTAAAACCAACAAACATTTTAATGGCAGTCTAAAAATCAATAATTTGCTCGTAACTTTTTTTCTGTACATTTTCAAGACAAAGTTCTATGGAAGTGAGATAGAAACATGTTGCTTCCGCAGCTTTCAAGCCCAATATTAGCTTTCTAGCATAAGCGGTTATCTAGATATGGCAAAATTAGCTATTTTCGGCTCGTTTGGTAAAATTGCACGGCCACTAGAGGGTGCAAGAACCTGAAATCATGATAGAAATAATTCATTTGAGATTTGGGACCAAATATCAAAGGCACTTTTTGAAATTCAAATTGTTCTTTTTTTCACTCCACCCTATTGAGAAAGGACAAAAGTAACACATGCAACTATAATGATATTAGTGACGAAATTAATCGTGGAACTGAAAATTTTTCACGCTTTGCCCGATCATAACGAATTCCAGTATCTGTTCATGAATATGCCCCGTAATGCGGTCATAGGCTAAGCGACTCGTTGAAATGCCGCAGTGACCAGCACAAAGGTTGGTCACCCCTGCCCTACTGCGACACCATTTATTCTTCGCATTTTTCTTTACATTTATAGATTTAGTTTTCGCTAATTGTGAAAGATCACTGATGGCAGCCAAAAGATAATACCTGCCGAATATGGTAAGCATATTTCAAGACTAAATCGTTTTTCATTCGGTCATAATTAGGGCTGGGTAAAACCGAGTACATGAGAGATTTGATTCTGAATGGAGTATTAGACTTCTAGTCGAATATTCGAACCGGATATTCATTTTGACATCAGTATGGTATGAATGATGTGGCAAGGTAAAAGATGTGCCTTTTAAGCGACCACAAAGAATATAATTACAGTTCTACATAACCAATTAAAGAATGGTTATCATATTTTAGACCCTAAAAAGAGGTCTTTTTTCAAAAATTATGAAAGCTCCAGCATCGGACAAGAAAACCAGTGATTCTGAAAATTCGAGCCACGAGTCATTGCACATATTGACTCGAGTCAAGTCGATCGATTTTCAAAGGTGACTTGAGTCAAGTCAAGTCACTCGATTTTTGGAGGTGACTCAAGTCAAGTTGAGTCAAGTCACATTTCAAGTCAAGTTGCCTTTTCCGAAGTATGTAGGGGGCATGATTACATCATTGCAATTTGCTAGTTGTCTGAAATACAGTTAGAGTGGTCATTGATTCCGATAGAACCGATGAACGAATATAGGGTTAAATATAAACGCAAGAAGGCGCTCTATCGCTCGCATATACACGTAGAACTTTAACTACGTATAGCCTCAGTTTATAGTTACCAGTCAAAATAGAGAAAGGAATTGATAAGATGCAATACATTACCCATTTACAAATAGATATGATACCCTTCGTGCCTGCGCCAATGATTGAGGGCTATATAATAGGGTTACCATACGTCCTCCTTTCAAAGGATTTGTCTTCCTTTTTCGGGTTTTTGAAAATGTCCTCCGAGGACGCTTGAATGTCCTAACTTTTGGCAAATCGTCCTCAAATACAGCTTTTAGATCTAACATCGTGGACAGATTCTAATGCTAACGCTAAATAGGAAATTCGTGGTTCCAACGAAAGTGACGATTTTTTTTCCGAATTTGACTCCGCAATTCTGAGTCTGACAATTTTGAAAAAGTGTTCTCCTTTCCCGATTCCAAAATATGGTAACTCTACTAAATAAAGTATATTCGGCTTCAATTTCAATAAAACGATAGGTTTGGTTAAGGTAAGAACAGAGAACAGCATTAGACATTTTGCTATTCTATTACTTTGCTGCTAGAGTTACGACAACGTAAGCTGTAAGCTTCGATCACTTCGTTTGCGCTCAATTTATTTGTGAGAGAACAATAGAAACCCAGTGAAATGCACGATCATTGAATGATTGGTCGCTCTCACGGGTTGCACAAGCGATATGACCATCATAAGTTTACTGCCATCCACAGTGGATAATAGCATCAAAACCCTAATTCTCGAAGATGAATTAGCTCTTTGGAGCAAGGAGCATACAATTTCAGTACTCAAAAACTAATCTCTCACTACCCGATTCAGATTCGAGTACTCGAATAATTGTGCTCAGCATTAGTCATAATTCATCCACCTTCATTCAGGATCCGCCTGCAGGCCGATATGCACAAGCGACAAATAACGATGACACTCCTCCGGCATCCTCTACCCATTCTTCGCTCGATGAGTTCTCTCAATTTAAGGTTACAACAACAGATATGGTGACCTCGTAATTTGTTATCCTCCACGTGATATGATGTTCGTCTTAGGCACAAACCGAGTACCAAATTCTCATTCTACAACGCCTAGTTCAAGAAATGAGGAACACGAGTCGGGTTATCAAGGAACAGCTTGAAGCGTCGGCTCGGGAGAGCGAAAACGCAAAATCGTCAATGAAAATGATAGAAACACGATTGGCACAATTGCAGGTATGAGGATTCTGTATCTAGTTCAGACTTGTGCAACTGCTGGAGCGCACAACAGAACACCGGTATCATAGTGAGTAGTACGTTACCAAATTATTAGTTACTCTATCGGTACTGGTACTTGAAAATAGGGTAAGAAACTATCAAGGGTGAAGGAAATTATAATATTATGAACACGAGGCATTCGATATCACCCATGAAGCAGAGTTGAAAAAAATCAAACCCAAAACAGAACAGTGAACAAAATGACTTGGACTCGGACTTGAGTTAGTGGTGAATTGAAACGACTCAACTGGAGTCGAGTCAAAACTGTAAAAGCAGGATCGACTTATGACTCGGACCCTGTGATGACCCTGTGTCAGAAACGCATATTACGATTCATAGGCGCCGAACGCTAATTTTCCCTAGGTATTCGGGTTTGATGACATCACAAATGAATGACGTCATAATGTGACAGAATGATGATTAGGGTTTATAATACATCAATTCATTATGGTAAAGTGCATGCGTAAATGCCGATTATACAATCTCCTCGTGTTAACGAACTTGCGCGTATGATAAGATTGTCAACGACTCCGGAAGTGCTGTCAAGCGACGATTGCCGAGCGCACGGCAATCAATAACATAATTTCGCGATCATCTCAGCGGGAGATCGCGTTGCGTTACATTGTGCACAGACAAATCTCGCTAATTGGCGACACGCTTCTCGCTAATTGGCTGCGCGCAACGGGTTACCTCGCTCACATTAGCGGCAGCAGGTAATGTCGTAAACGGAAATACATTGCGATTTGCTCAAAATAACACAATCGGGGCTTATGCAGATACATGCCTAACCGAATTCTAGGTATGCCGCATACCTAAAAAAATGTCTAGGTATGCGTGGCATACCCTGCATACCCAGGTTCGGCGCCTATGTTACGATTTCTGTTACAGAAAGTAGTAGCGATGCAGACAGATAACGGGACAAAATTAAAAAGGGAAGTCGAACAGAAAGGGGCGGAACAGAAAAACATGGTCGAAGCGCTTCAGAAAGATATTGTAGAAACGAAAGAGTTGATTACAAGCATGGAAACCGCAATCACCGAGCTTCGCAATAGCAGAGGATCTAGCGGTGGTGGTGGTGGTGGCGGGGGAGCCGCCAACGCTCTGATTCCAGGTGCCGTAGCTGCACTTGCATGAGTTTATACAGTCTTGAAGTATAACGTGTCGGGTATCCAGTATAAGTAACATACACAGTTAAAGTTGTTCAAAAATAACTTCATTCTACAAAATCACTGGCTATTCGCTGAAATTGTAAGGATTCCAACCTGCAAAAGTGAGCTATTAGTGCTTGAAAATTCATATTTATTAGGAAAAAAATTTATTTTTCAAATTTTACCTGCAACCCCATGAAATTGTCAAGTTGTTTTTGAACAGCCCTAATTCACACACATACCTGGCTGGTCTGCAATCCATCCTATTCTAAGGCTTTATGCTGTCACATAAATAGTGCTTCAAAGCCTATATTCTTTAATTGGAAAGGCTGTGTACATTTCAGGATGTCCAATTAAGCTTGTTTAAGTCATATTTCTTGATTTATCTATCCTAATATAGGCCTCTAATATAGGCCTATGTGAGATATATAGCACGGGCTTCTAAACTTGTCTTTGCATTCCTCTCATTTTGTTTCAATGGTATTGTAATCAAAAATATTCGTGGTTGACACTTTTTGAATTAGCATACTGCTAATTTTGTTGCTATTTCTTGTAATTAGTCTAACCCAGGGGTGGCCAACCTTTTTGCTATTCAAGGTCGCATTTTGATTACCTATCTGGCCTACGGCCGCATTCCAGGACATAGTTGCAATGAAATAACTGTACACCAAATAGCCGTGTTAATCTGTCCATGTCCATTTCCGGCAAACTCCGGACTAATCTACTTTTCCATATCGTCTTAATATACGCATCGAAATCGCTACTGGTCATGTAGTGAATAGCTACTGAGGATTTCGTCATTAATATTAGCAGTTTCCCATATTACTATCAAATATTTATCCTTTCTCAGCCCGTGTGATCAGATTCACCGGTAGAGTGGTAGTAGGGCCAGTTATAGGCTAAATGATGATGCATCTTCGGGTGTACCAGTTGCTATTAGTCACTTTGTTACATGCCGTTGTTTCTTGACCTCACATCAGGATTGTCGGTATAGTGGTAAGATATTGAAATATCTCAAAATACCAGAAACAAATTTGTTTGTGAGGAGTACATGATTTCAAGTTGGTATTTTTATATGGGGTGCATCCGTGCATCATTTTCATCCGCTGACTGCAGCTGTACTTTGGGGCTCGGATTGCAAAGGTCGCTACTATATTGAAATCGAAAAATGAAGCCTCATTGAATCGCTGGTAGCGCGAAGAAAATTTCAAGATCGATTAAATCTCTCAAAGATTAATTAATCTCAAAAATTCAGGAGTCAATTTGTAACTTCAATTTTCATGTCGACAGCCGCAAACACATACCGTACTAATTGAATTGCGTGTCCATAGCCGCACAAATTTTCTTTTCTGACCGCAGGTTGCCCACCCCTGGTCTAACCCAAGAGGAGTAATGAAAAGCGAAATGGCCGATGATAGTCGAGTGCCTGCTTCAAACCTCTAAATATGATGCTATGTCATTTACCACTAATGAGAACTGACCAATGTGTTTAATTTGCCGGATACTTGGTAAATGAAAGACGCCAAACGTGTTAAGAGAACACTCCAATATAAACAAAATCAGCTTGTATGTGCATATGTAATTCTGTGTTAATCAAATATTGGATTTGCTCTGAGAACCTGATATTCTTATCGGGACCAAGGTAGTCACCCCATTCTGTTTTATCAGTTTTTATGTATCGGTATGCTAATGCTAGTATAACTTTCTTCTAACACAACATACAATTATAATGGAGAATTGAGTGCTCATCCAGCTCCAGTATCTGGTATACTATGGCCTATGCGAGTTCACTACCATTATTAGCCTGATAACTTGACAATTCTTGACATGAGTTGACAGGCTATGGGAGACCGTAGTATCAAATTCTAGTTGATAGAAGACATGCATTTCTGATTCTTATTTCTCATATCACATCAGCCAAGTAAAAAATGCACTTGATGGATTCTATAGGAGAGAATCACATTGTGATCTGTCAATACTATGTAAATCACCACATTCCAGCCAGATGTGTCTTGGCGCCTAGTCAATCTTGTATTGGAAGCTTCATCATTCTTTTCATATTAGAGAACACTTATCTTTTCTCATATTTATTTAACTGCTCTGAGTTGGGAATTTCGTCATGCATGAAGCAACACATTTTTGGTCGTTAAAATACCTTTTATATTACTCATGCAATATGTCATTTTTGTCATAGGTTTTATACTAACCATGATTTCTACTGTGGTCTTCAACCGATTGTTTAGAAACACAGCTCTCGTTCCATTTCACAATCGCGATTTGATCTTTCAGAGAATCTCACACAAATGTTTGAAGCTTTGGAGCGACAGTTAGGAATGTACGATGTTCGAATTGCAGAAATGGATCTTAGATTTCAGGTATGTCTGTGTAAGACTTGGCATTACGTAATATAAACTGTGATTTGACAACTCCGTCATCAATTGATATTCTAAAATATTGTTCCATCCTTTAATTATACTTTAAGCTTTGAACTAGGTGATGTCATATACATTTTTAGAACCTTACAGTCTGGGATCAAAGTCTCTTTCTGAACGTCACTCACACTGATAATAAAGTGAAAGGAGTTGCACAATGTGATAAGATGGTTTCCTGGAATCCAATGTCATGGAATGTTTGGCAGTGGTTTCATTTGAAAGCTGCTTTTATGCAGATTCCTAAAATATAAATATCACCTTGGAAACTGCACCCCCTTGAGATAATCGCTAAATGTTGATAAAAGTAGTTTTAATTAACAAATCGTGTTTAATAGTTATCATATGCCATTATGCCAACACCAGTTGTGATTACTATTTGATGCAACTATTCAATCTTCGAAAGCGCGATTTGCTGGAGAGGGCCAAGCCTCAATACGGGAATGAAAATTTTATGGTCAATATGATTCAGATGATGCCAACCCAGTGATGGTGTTTTGAGACGTGACTCTGTCAACCGACCTTGAGTACCTACTCGTACTCACAGACTCTTGAGTAGGTCACTGCCGGACTCGTACAAACTATTGTTTTCAAAATGCGCAACTAAAACTGGCTCTTTAAAAATTCGCAACTAAATAACTAAATTATAACTGATAGCACATAGCACGAATTACTGTACTGCAAATGGGCTAAGTAATTGTGGGGTAGAATCGGCAGTTTAAATACAACTACAACTAGAACTACTCGCTCTTCAAAATCTGCAACTAGAACTACTCGCTTCTCAAAATACGCAACTACAACTACTAAAAAACAGTAGTTAGTTGACCATCAACCAACCAGATCAGTGTTCCCAAACTTTTTTGAGCTACCGCCCCCCTGGACAACGAATAAAGTGCCAGCGCCCCCTCACCACGCCTAAATCATAAAACGAAAGTGGTTCTGCAGTTATTAAAGCTAACAATGAGACGGATGAAACTGGTGTGTTATTATCATCATCCTCGTCATATTGGGTTTGAGTTTTGATTCTAAAATCTCCAGTCTCCGCGACCCGTTCGTTAAGTCGGTTTCTGCTGTGAGTTCGAAACTTTGTCAACGGCACTGAAACAAGTCGTATCAAATATGAGCGAAGAAGGGCACTGACGAAAAGTCAACCCAACTCCAGTGAGAGAATTTCTATTTGATTTAATTGTGTATGCATTATGGTTGATTGGAGATATTGAACTTTGGGTTGAACTCGAAATTGTTCTACACTACAATAAAATCAGCTCCTTGCTCACTTCATGCTCAGAAACTTTACAGAATGGATTGATTATCCGGTAAGGAATTTCTAATTGGAATATTTCTTGGAATCAAATCACCGTTCATATCCTCGTGCAGTTTTCTGAGATGATTGATTTATGTTTCTCCATTAAAATCGGGTATTCGAGCCGGTCCGGTGGCTCATTTAAGATCAAGAATGGGAACAGTTCACGTGTCGCAAAATTTCGGTGAAATATCACGTGCGCAGCTTAGAGGGAACATTTCTTATCACTGATTCCGGACAATGTTATCTTTGCCTATATCAGGTTTAATCATTTCTAAGAACGGATATATTCTACTCGTAAAGTAGAAAAGTCAAGTAGAAGTGATATTGTTTCTAGCAACCAGAACACCGTGTCGAAGGCCAAGGTCGCAGCACTGTGGAAAATCCACGGTTGTTTAATATTAATTAAAATCAGACAAGACATTTTCTCTTAAAACGCCATTATGCCTTGCAGTGAGCAATTACTGCTCAAATACTTTGTAGTTCTCACAACACACAATGAAGCACGTTTTTTAGGATTCTGCTGCCAAATTAGTCCATTTCAGGGTAGGATCAACATTGACATGCAACAATGGACTATTCCGGTACAGCTGAATAAATAGACGGACGACTCTAGATTGCACTGACTGAATTGATTTTGTATTTTTACTGCGTATTTAGCTGCGTTATTTATCAATCATTTCAACACTACGCAGCAGTTGCCTTCTAAACCTACACAGCCCTCATTTGCTCTCAGCGCCCCCTACCGCCCAATTATATAGCCAGTGTTCCCCAATCGCCCATTTCATGACCAGCGCCCCCTTCACGCTTGTGAATTCACCCACGGAGGCGCTGGCGCCCACTTCGGCAACCAGCGAACTAGATTAATAGTTTGTACAAGTCTGATCGCCACCAAAACTATACATGTCAAAACCAAATCTGTGTGTATTTGCGTCCAGTTAGTCATATTTTGGAATTGATGTGGTGAACGCTATTAAAAGTCTTAGGTGCGAGCATGCGAGACATGATCACAAATTTTGCTAATTTTCATTAGACTTAGTTTAGATGTGGTAAGGTTAAGTGTGTGGGAAAGATTTTGGCAGCAGCTATTTCGTCAGAAAGCCGGCGATTTTCAAAAAAGTTTGAAATCCACCTCAAATATCTCTGTGGTGTCGAGTTCGCGAGTCATCGCTTCTTTACCCTTTGTGAAATTTCTGGCATTCGTTGCTTCGTAATTAAGTCTACATCATTTAGGGTGCAGTTCCCCATCTACTGGAACATTTTTGCAGCGCACGCTTTGGCGTTGCGTATTCTCAGATTCAATCCTGAGATAATAGTTGTTTGCAGAGCTGTGCTCTGCTTGTATTAACGCAAATATGCGTGGACGTAGAGGGAGCGGGACTCAGAGTGTGTTAGTAAAAACAAATGTATTGAAGAAAACTCAATAAAATCATATATTTCGGTAGATATGGCGAAAATTGCAGTAAAATACAGGGTGTGAGGTGTTGGAGTAATTTCTCGTCTTGACTTTGATTTATCCGTGTGCAAGCCTCTGATCTTTTTTGGGAATTTTGTTAATAATATCCTACATCTTTAAATACGACGTCTACAAAAGTCTGAAGATCTTGCAAAGTGATAACGTCATAGACGATGCAACGCACACCACCTCCGCAACAAGTGAATCCTATCCTGTCTCTCAGTAAAGCTAATTTACAAAACGAATGTGAAAAGTTCGGTCTGTCTACACATTGAACCGCCGCACAGTTACGTGAGAGACTTCTACGACGCGAGTCAGGGGAACCGATTCCTCAGTAGTCACCAGCACCAGATTCACCTAAGGAATTTGTTGACTCAAGTATCATCGATTATAAAATGGAACCATGTGCGAGCAGATCGCCCGAGTCTGAGCAACCAACGGCCACGCGAACCCTCTAACGTATCTCCACCTGCCTCATTTGGTCACGATCCTATGACATTGCTGATGGCATTCTTGACGAAACAAGAAGAAAACCGTGCCTTTGATGAACGACGTTGTGAAGAACAGCGGGTGAAGAATTGCGTCGAAAGGATGAACAGCGCATTGAAAAACTACGTCGAAAGGAGGAAAGAGACGAGCTCCTTGAAGCACTCCGACAAGAAGTCTTGGAGCATATGCTGAAAACGCAGATAGAGTTTTTTGCTTCGATGACCTCTCATAACAGCCAACACTCCAGTGGATCGAGTGAAAGCGATTATCAGTCAGTAAAGCGCGCTGTGGATCGTCTCGAAAAGGGAAGCATCGATACCATTCGTAGATTGAAAGCTGAGTTGGAAAATAACGCTTCGAAGCATGCTATCTAAGGGTCGCTCAGTCGGTTGGTAAGATTGATTCCAGACTAAGCAAAATCCTGGACGACAAAATTGATGCGCTAGACGGCAGTGTTGGGATCAAGTCACTACCTTCGAGTCATTGCACATTTTGACTCGAGTCAAGTCGAGTCAACCGATTTTCGAAGGTGACTCGAGTCAAGTCAAGTCATTCGATTTTTGGAGGTGACTCGAGTCAGTCGAGTCAAGTCAAGTCAAGTCACGAGTCAAGTCACAATTCAAGTCAAATT
>ATSW01043218.1:0-10583 GCA_000444245.1 Botryllus schlosseri
CACATCCTAAATACGAACCCGCGAACGACGATTATTTCTGCCGTGGGAGAAATGTATTTTGCTAATAAATTAGGACTTGATTGCTCCGCCATTTCGCCGTTCACGTCTCTTAGCTGACCAACATGTGTTTTAGTCCTAAAGCATGTGATCGATCAGTTTTGTTGGTTTTAAAGCAGTTCTACAATATTAGCTGATTGTGTCCGTGGTGTCCATTCTCGGTAATGATTTACTCGGTATTGACCGGACCCCATCTTGTCGGCCCTCAAGGTTACCGGACCTAGATCTGACATACAGACGTCGCCTCTCGACACAAGTGTCATTCACTATCATCGTTAGTCATATTATGTTATCCCCCTCTTTTCTTTGTATCGCAGTCTTGTGGTGTATGCAAATGATAAAATTGGTAATAAACTGATACTGATACTCCCATTTGACATGCCCAGGATGTCGGCTGGCGAGTCAGTCTGTAGAAATTGCTGAGCATCACGTAACGTGTAGATAGGGAGTGGCTTATTCTTTTAAGAATAATTCTCTAATGGTTCACTGTGCAGTGTGCAGAGTGAAGTTCCGATATCACTGTGCATTTGATAATGGCAGAAAACAGATGCTTTATATTAATCCGGTTTTGGTGAGCGTGTAAGTGGCCGGGGCAGCTAGAAAGATAATCAGAAATCAATATTCGCATGCAACAATTTGTCGTTTCTAATCTGTATAGCTGTTCGGCGTCTCGTAGCATCATCATCAATCATCATCATTGGTTTATTAGCAATTTTATCAGTTCAATACACCACAAAAATGCGATACAATGAAAAGATAGGAAGGTGTCGAAGCGACTTGTCTAAGGAATTAGACACCCACCTTGGCCTAGGCGATGTAAGGAGGAGGAGGCATGGGCAATAACAGTATGGGGAAAATATCGACTTTTCTGCCTAATGCAGTCGTTCTTTACCAGTGTTCCTTTAGCATGAGCCAGTCGCAAGGGTTACCGGGAGGTCAAGACACACTCTCATTCATACATATTATTCGTAATCGTAACTCAATCAGTAGTTGAATTGTGACTGTTGCGGTGTAGGCTACGTCATGTACAATGTCATAGCGTTAATGAAGCGGATTTCTTATTTAATTAGATGTATTAGTTAGATGAGTGATGGCCTACTAAAACTAGGCCATGGATGAGTCTTGTGGTAGACTTATCAACTATTTTGGGTTCACGAAGGTTTGCGGAATATTTGGTGTTTTTCCAATCATACATATTTCATTGCATTATATTACAATGCTGTTCGTTGATCACTATTTCACAGATATGCCATTTTCACCAACATGCATAGCTATGTACTACATGTTCCTAATCAATGTTCCCTCTAATTTTTGACGAGTTTGCACACACTTACCAACTCACTGTGCAGATCTTCGGACAACAGTGCGTAACGCCTACAAAATAGGTCACCACTTCTGATTTTTTGTGCGCAACTTAGATTTTCAGTGCGCAGACACCCAGCCAGTAAACGTTAAGAGCCACTGGTGTAATGCGTTAGATAAACTAAAGCAGCTTTTAGTGAAGTACCAAATTTGAGTCTGAGCAGAAAATGCAGTGCGAGAAGACAGTTTACCAAACTTACCAAAAAAGTTATACGCTTTAGCAAAGCTTCTAAGTTACTCAATATACGGGTCTGGTGGACAAATTTACTTACTATCGTGATTGGAATTAATACGATGACGATGAGCACTTTATTTTCAATATGTATTGTGAACCGAAACGATGCTTTGTGTGGCAACCCGGGTTTCCAGAATGTTCTGTATTTGCCGTTTGGAAATTATGTTCCGCGTGGTATGGCAGAGGCTTGAGACCGCGTGCTGAGATTGTTGATGCGTTGGGTCATGGCCAGGCCTGTCTATTTTTGGATTTGTCCAAAAATAACAAAAATAGCTTGGTTTTGGATGTTATAAAATTTTATTTTTGGAGAATTTCCAAAAATAAGAATAAAGGTGTCTTTAGCCCTAATACTACATAGAAAATTTCACCGAAAATATGTTATTATCATGTATTCATATCCTTCAACACATCGACATCGACATCCGTGATCTTGATCTAACTTTTACAATACTTTCGTCACCAAGTCTTTGGCCTGGAGAATGCCCTCCAAATAAAAATCAGTGGGTGACGCCCGGTAGAGACCCTTCTCCCAGTTGATTTTCGAGAAATCGGCTTCGACCGTCGCAGTTTTGGGAAACATCGAGCCATATGGGTCCAAAGAACTGTCGCTCGTCAATAATGCGCTTGAAAGTGACGTCCATTTTTTATCGGACAGACATGGATTGGAATTGGTCTTCGATATTCTGTATCTACTCAGGTGTCCACTAGTTCGACAGCCCACCCCGGTTTTTGACGATCAATTCGCTCAGCTGCAAATAATGTAGCTTACATATATGCATCACTCTTGTTTATATTATTAGAATCTGAAAGAGCAAGAAGTGTTTGTTCTGTCTTGCCTACGAGGTTGCACCACACATTGGTGTGGTAGACAGGGCAGAACCCTTTCATTGTCGGCAACTTCAATTTTATTTATGCCGTCGATGAGCCCTGCTATAAGGCTCCTGGCTGCCTCAAACGTGGACGGCTTCTCTTCTTCGTCAATATTCTCGAGAAGGTCGAGGACTGCACAGTGCACAGTGCACACTCTGATCCTCCACGAAATTGCGTGACTCAGTGAACTTGATAGCCCAGTACACTCTGACCAGAGGACCTTCCATGCCGCGGGTGTCACTGTCCCAGTCCTCAGCTGGGCACCGAGCTCGAAGGCGTTCGACCAGGCGATGGAGCTCCTCCTGCTGCTCCACGATCAGATGGACAAGGTCCCGCCCGCACCACACTCGCACGATTTCATACCATGCCGCCTCTTCAACCCTTGTCGTGTCGCCTCTGATCCTTCCAGTGAGTGGAAGTACTTTTAGCGTTTCGGAGACCCCTCCCGCACACAAATGCTGTTTTTGTGTGTGTTTGTGAGTTTCCTGGAAGTTTCAGCAGTATTTACACTGCTAATACTCGTGCATTTCACTAAAAAACTTGAAAACACATCATTCAAAAAAAGCTTATCTTTGGATGTTTTCAAATCTTATTTTTGAAGAATCTTCAAAAATAAAACCCAATATCCAAAAATAAACAGGCCTGCTCATGGCTGAGAGCGTGACTGATGATTATGGATGCGAGTGAGGGGTCTCTGTGTTTGGTAGCGTAAAGTAGGCTACTAGTCGGGACAGCAGCATGAAGCAGGCCTAGTTGTAGTATTAGGCAATTATCGCGTAGTAGGTAGTTGACTTTGTATTTGCAGGCTGGCGGTGGCTGTATCCTGTCGGAATCTATGCGCGGATAGATTGGCTATGGGGCAAGGAATAATCACTGACGATCTATCTAAGGAGTGATGTTGCACCGTATGTAGTCCGTACCCGCCTGTAGATGGCAAGGCTGGTGCAGGTTTATGCCTAGCTGTCGGAATAGGGTTTGTGCGAAGTTCGGTTGCTGTGCTGTGTCTCGTATTGGTAGGTCGTTTGTTTCCGTTATCAATTTGTGTGCATGTGCATTAGGGTTGTCCATAATTTGGAAAATCTCAAAATTTATGCGTATCCATGACTCATTCTATAGATTATAGTTAAAAAACGTCAATGAACCTGCAATAAGCTCACGGGAAAGTCTTTAACATTTGTCTAAATGCGTTTGAAAGTAGCTGCCGTAGAGTGGGCGTGTCAGCGACCATAGTACGGCAAGCAGACTAGTAATCACGAAATCACGGCGTTTGATTAGCTAATCTGCTACGCTTCAATGATCACGACATTGGCGGCTTGTTGATCAGCTGGTCAAGGAATCGGCTAACGGTGGTGATTCTGTAAGCGCATTGTAGGTTGGTCCGCCAATCATGATTTAGGATTAATTCAGAACATGTTGAGTAACGAAACACATGATGAACAAAGAACAGCTGCTTCACAATATCTTTAAATACATGACATGATGGCGTATTGTGAAGATAACCGTTGTAGCCTGTATGCCTTGATTTCATTGATGGAAAGCACAAAATCATGCGGAAAAATATTGCTAAGGTGCTTATACAAGTGGCAAACGAATTTCTAGTTTCAGAGGGGATGTACCATCATTGAATACAAATATAAAGCTTGACATTGACACTACTTTGTCTGATCTTATTAGGCTGTTGTCGTGGTATATAATTGAAGTCTTGAATGCTGTAAGGGCTGGATGAATCTGTCATTTATGCTTGGCACTTGTCAGATTATTGCAGCATAATGAATCATACCCGCAAGTGCTGTCAAAGTCCTCAATGATGCCGCGAAAAGAGGTCTAAAGATAAGCACAGACTATGCTGGTAGGACCAGCAAAACGACAGTTTGCTTGCATTGCATAGCATGTCCTTAATGAATCTTAGATCA
The DNA here is from genome assembly GCA_000444245.1 of Botryllus schlosseri. Classification (NCBI taxonomy): domain Eukaryota; kingdom Metazoa; phylum Chordata; class Ascidiacea; order Stolidobranchia; family Styelidae; genus Botryllus; species Botryllus schlosseri. Next base: position 4,438 of record ATSW01043218.1, read on the forward strand.
TTACCGGCTGCATCACGACTAATGCTTGAATCAAACCAGACATGGACATAAAAATGATGTATTGAAGCGGTGTGGTAGTTACAGTCTTCTTCAGAAATCCAATATAAGCTACCTGGTCGGCCCACATATCTTCTGAGCATACAGGATTGTGTCCAGAATCCATATCACATGGTATGCTACACCAGTTTGGCGATGTCTAATATACCTTACCTGCACCCAGAAAAACAGGACCATTTGATGTAATCTCAAGCATATCAGATATGTAGGCTATTTCTGGTATCTATACTTACTTCTATAAGTTCACAATCATTCGCTGTTTCACCTCTGTCATGCCTGCAATAGGTTATTGTTGCACTAAAGCTATCGGTACCTAGTTTTAACACTAAAACATTCAATGACCAGATGTCTTATTTAATTAATAAATCACCAACATACAATGCGCTTTCAGAATCATTGCCGTTAGCGAACTTCTTGAACTAGTATAAGCACATAATCAGTAAACCGCTGTGGTCGTGACCATTCAAGCATAGCTGATTAACCAATCAAGAGACTTGATTTCGTGATTACTAGTCTTCTCGCCGTTCTATGGTCGCTAACACGCCCACTCTACGGCAGCTATTTTCAAACGCATTTAGACAAATGTTAACGACTTTCCTATGAGCTTATTGCAGGTTCATTGATGTATTTTATCAATAATCTACAGAATGAGACATGGATACGCATCTTTTTTGAGATTTTCCAAATTATGGACAACCCTAATGTGCATTGCTATTAAGAGAATATAAGTTCTGTTGAAATCTCCGTATTGAGTACTGTGTCATATGGAATATAATCTTATTATAATCGCATGGGCTTGTGTCTCGTTGAGTTAGGCGTTTCGTTTAAACGTGTGCGAGCAGGCGGCAATCGCAGAGACACGAGATCTCTGGCCCAGGAACACATACTTGCGCTACACTTAACTACGCTTAGCATGTACTAAGGCAGGGGCGGGCAACATACGGCCCGCGGACAGTTTTCCGTCTCACATGATAATGTGGCCCGCGGCAACAGTCTGCCGAGATTCCCCACTACTGGCTTACTACGTCAAATTTTAGTGACTGTATGCTATTATATACGTGTATGCGCAGCGTTGCGACAGTGGAGCTTACGCATTTACGATGCACTCAGCCCTAATGTCGTCTGTGGTAATCATGATTTTTGTTGGCTACAATGGTCATTTACACCAGGCTGATATTTCTTATTTTTGATTCCGTAACCGCCGACTTGTAGCACGGCACACTTCTAGGCTTTTGTAAGGCACCGCTTCTGCCTGGGGTCGCCAACTCGAAACGGGACCCAGGCCACTTTTCAAATTTCGTAGAGGACGTGAGCCGCATGAATTCAATATCGAGATTAATTAGGCCACACAGTTGAACAACGACGCTATCTCGTCACTTACTCAATCCTAATGAATTGATATATTGGTAAATGAGAGTTACCAGGCTTATTGAACGCCTTGAAATCTTAATTAGGGATTGCACCGTGTTTTGATTGATCAGAGAGAAGCAGAGATGGCGGCGCCTGTGTGACAACGCTATTCTCAAATCCACATTGTCTTCGTCATTATCGGCGAGAAATGGCTTTGAAATGATATTGCTGTCGTTAAAATACATTCATTAAATACGATTTATTCCTTGTATATGTGGATACGGGTGAATAATTTATCGATTCAGCAATCCGGCCCGCCAAGTACCTAATTTTCCTTTTTCCGCCCCGCCGACTGGAGATGTTGCCCGCCCCTGTACTAAGGAGTAGGGCTTGCCGGCTTGGCAAAATCGAGTATCTGAGTGATTCGGTTCTGATAGTGTGATAGTCATCGAGTCGAGTACTTGGGTAGCCTATCATTGATGCATGCAAGATATGGAAAGTTTATGTACCTTTCATGCGATCACAAAGAATATAATGGGTTTCTACTTGAAATCAAGGATTATTTGGTATTTTTCCGACAGTGCCTATTTCATTGCACAATGAATATTTCGTTCCAAATGGCCTGAAAGGCGCCGAGTTGAGGGGTGGTGCGGTGGCGGCCACCCCATACAAAATGTTTGAACGCCCGCCGTTTGCGATTTCAGATTTTTGTATATTTCTATTGTCTGCTCAGTTCGATCATTTTGATTTGTGAAATAGTTCGTCGTCGCCGAGGTGACGTGTTCGTGCGCTTGTTCGTGAATAGTTGGTATTCAACTTGAATAATTCAAGAGAGATTATGGAATCAGTAATAGACGGCGCCGCCTGACGCCTGAAACCAGATCTGATAAAGTTTATATACGGTCTATTTTATAAGTTGTATGACATATACCAGCCATCGATGATAAGCCACAGGGTGCGCCGTGGGTCTGGGATTTTGTACTCGTCAAATGAAACATTATGAGTTCCACGTCGAAGCATTCAAAATTAAAGGCTGCTGACATAGATCACAACCAATCTGCTCTTTGACTTTACGAGTACATTAATTATAACATCTTCGGGCAGGCCTGCTGTTTTCGTTACTTTATTGCATGTTGCTAATTGGTGACCTCCCGTCTGCTATGTACTCAAAAGTTATTGGAGTCGCCCAAACGTAGCACATTAGGCTAAATTAAAAACTTATTTCGTGAGGCACATGCACATTGCACAAATTATAATTTCTTCAAGGAGCGCATCTTTTTACTCTGTAGGTACCCCGGCAGCATTCATACTGTGAGGCTCAGATTGGGAAGACAGTACTAATCGTCACGCCTCTTCGCCACATTGGACATATATAAATAGAAAGTTTTGGCCAAGGTCTTTCCTTGGTAGCACCACACTTTGTGGAGTCGCATGTTGGCCGAAACTGCATGTGTCTTGGTGTGTCGTGGCGCTGTAATAGCCGGCAGGGAAATGTCGATATCTATGATTAAGGATATTTGTTTCTTGCAGGGGTATGCATATTTAAATCCAGACAGGTATCGACATCAACTTGCGAAGTGCAAAGAAAATTTTTGAGTCAAGTCTCTATAATTCATTTTTATTTCCCAAATAATTTTGATCCTTTTCGCGCTCGCCCCCAGCCAATCGGGGGTTTGGAATGCGGCCGTTGCGGCACAGTCTGAAATTCAAATCGCTGTAGAGTTGGGGCAATGATATATTGAGACGTGACAAGCAAATGACGTTACATTTAAAAAGAAGATAGTTTTCTCATGAGGCCTTTTCAGCAGAATCGTTGTATTGTCTTCAAACATAAGTTCTGAGAAGCAAGAGGAAATGTAATCGTGACTAATCATGATGGTTTTCCCATGTGATCGTAATCATAATCGACTACCTCGAGATTTTGCTGTAATGGTAACCGCGTGATTCGGAAGTAATCGTATCTGCAATCGATGACATTCATGAAGTAATCACCCCATGTCTGATATCTGGTGTACCTACACCTTCGTACAGGGGTTCACAAACCTCTTCTTATTTGTCTACCCTTTCGATTTGTCTGTCTGCATGGTGCATCCCATAAAATGATGTTGCATAACGTGCATGCAGTAGAGAAAGGGCGGCCAGCCCGTGGCCTGCGGGCTGAATGTGGCCTGCTAGAAGGTTTTGCAAATATATTATAAAAAAATACCGAGGTAATTTATTGTGAACTTGCAAGGTCAACCAAAAATTTGATCAGCCCGACCCTGAAATTTGGAATGTTCATGACCATATTAGACCGAGTCCGACGCATTGTCGTAGCCAGCCTCAGTTTTCATAGATCTTTGTATGTAATGATAAAGTAAGATATTTCGTAGCAGATTTATTTAACTTGATATTTTTCATAGCACTTCGCGCGATTTAGTTTCATCGATTTTTTGCTTTTTGCATTGGTCCCCCTTCCTGAAAATTAAAAAATACAGCCAATTAATAGAATTGAGTCTGACTATATTCACAATTATAAGAGAAAGTGCCGTCTAACATCCTACTTTGCATGTGCGCTCGCAGAAAGATTGTCATCAAATGAAACCTTGGCACAAAATGATTGACGTATCTTCGCTGAAATCTTCGATATTTATATGTCCAAACTCCGAGTAATCCTGTCCTTGCCAAATGAGCCGAGCGGTATGCCGAGGTTACCCGAGATATATGCAAGTGATATTATTATTGACCGCATCCGTTCATTAACTTCGACAAATTTTTGCGCTTCGCGCGGTTATGAAAGGAATACTCGCTGACTTTTAACGACATAATTGTTATCGAGTTAGATTCGTCTTGTTTCCACCATTACCTAATCCGTTTCGCTCCTATCGGACGACTAAAATTATTTCATCAACATTAAAGTGACCCGCGCAAAAGACAATACACAGCAGCGAATTTACATTCTCACGCGTCATTTCACTGCGATGGATGAGGTTTATGCTAGACCTGGATTACTAGAAAATTTTCAGCTTTTCCAAATTGGATAACAAGCAGAATTACAGCTACAAAGTTATTTTCAAATTAGATTAAAATTAGAATTATTGAATTTACGAAAATTTGGATGTTGAAGCAAGCTCCATTAATATCAAATCATGGTTCATTCTTACGAACAGCAAATGTCTGTACAGCAAGCTTGGTTCGTTTCGCCCTGTACAATTCCCTTCCATGGAAGCCAGGAATTAGCTAGTAAATCCACTCTCGGAAGTCTTTTGAAAAGGCACACGCATAAAATATGTTCGGCGGATAGTCTGACACGAAACCTGTTTTTCGCCATGCACATGATTGTAAATCCTTGCTCACATGCAAGTCACAACTGTAAATGGAGGGGTAGAGAAAAATACCATCCGTATAATTCTGACACTGCTGGATATGACTTTGCCATATTATGCCTGTTCTATAAACTAGCCTGTTTATCAATGTATTATAATCAAAACATTAGGGATTGCAACTGAATATAGGGACACTGGTAGGATATCTATAGTAGGCTACGTATACTAAGTCTCATCATCGCAGCAGCAGAGAAACAGAAATTTAATACATATTATGCAGATGAGGCAAGTAACGTTACACGGCATTGTAAACGATGCTGGCATGGGCACGATGAACGCTGCATTTGACCTTTGACTGTATATCTCCTTTTTTACACCATTTAATGCAGTGATGCCCAACCGGGGGGAATTCCCCCCTCTAGCTTTATTTTTTTAGGGGAAAACTGGCTTTGGCATTGTATCGGAAGATACACTGGGTTGACAAGATTTTTAGATTTTTAAGGTATAGAACTGTTAAGTAGAAATTAGTTCTTTACAATTGTATGTTTCTTTGGCGGATTTCAAGCTAGGTGTATCTTTCAATGCCCTCCGTATAATTACACCCACTGATAAAGTGAGACTCACGAGACGATTTCATTGGGTCCGTGACAGCCTCTCGACCAAATTGCTACTAAGCAGGAAAACGTCAAGCCGAATTCAGCACAAGGCCGCTATAGAATTTGTTTAACTTTTTAAGCCAACATAAGAGCTAACGTGAAAAACATACCGAACCAAATTCCTCGATTGAACTCAAGTCCATAGCAAGCGGACTTGGTGATTTATTTTTCGGCAGTGGCTACCCGACCGATCAAAATCAGGTTAAATTTGACTGTACTTTACTAAAGTTTAGTGCGGTCCGCATTCGCCATAGTTCGGACACATCTGAATATGTTTGGCCGTTGGCCAACTTTTTCATAGGGGGGGATTTTAGCTCAAATAACGGCCAAAGGGAGGCACGAGACGAAAAAGGTTGGGAACCACTGATTTAATGGAATAACTCATCTTCACTGTGTCATGTAAAATTTATTATTATACTACAAAATAGTTTTGTACTATATCATTACATCAGAACAATTAGGCTATACTTGTATATCCAGGCATTACCAATCTGTGCTTCAAAATCTTTATCCTCCCAATTCCCAGGTATATTGTATTGTATCTGCAGTGAATTTCAATGAATGTTTTATCAGTAGGCTTGTTCGAGTCATTATGGCAATGTTTCTTCACAGTGTCCATATAATATGAGGATCTCGAGGACGATTATTGAGACAAGGGCTATAATGGTGACCAATGACCATAGTTGTGATTCTGTACATCACTAATTGTAGTACTGTTTATGATCGCGTTGCGTGTAACACCCATTTGGTGTGCCGAAAACTTTGACTGCCAAGGCAC
>ATSW01043256.1:0-10047 GCA_000444245.1 Botryllus schlosseri
GCGGCATATACACCGACTCATGATATACATACACACGATCTGTGCATCTGCAGAGTTTTGTGTACCGAGTACTTTGGAGTCCTGTCGAGTGATTTTCTGATGCACTTTAAAATATGAAATAGTGAACCAAGTAATAATTTTGTGAAGTATCATTATATGCCTACAATATTCCTTTGTAGGATTAACAGCGTGACACACGACAACACAGTCACTATTCAAATGCAGCCCGTTGATTCGGGTGACAAGCAGGATGCAGGTAATCTATTCTGTCCCGCCAGAGCGGCTGGATTGTGAATGATGTAGCATTTGCACCTGCAGAAAATGTTTTGAAACGAAAAACAGAGATGCCAGCGCCGCCGGTGATACTGAGAGAAAAGAAGAAAAAGGGCCCGGCCCCTAAATTATCCGGAACCGAAGTTTGTTTGATATGCAGCGATAGAGCTTCGGGTTTTCATTACAACACATTGAGCTGCGAAGGGTGTAAAGGTGCGATTTTTGTTTAATTATTGAGCGTGGTTCTGCTGACATAGTAATTTGTTGACTGTAATTCATTAGATAGCGTTGATTTTCAGCACATTCCAACAAATTTCAAACTGTTGAACCTGCCAAGTAGATCACAATGAATGCGTCATTGTAAGGTGCTGTGGGCTTCAGAAAACTTTACAGCCCGTCATTAAGAGTTAGTTGTCTTTTTTATGCTTTCTGACTTCCTACATACAAACACACATCAATCGCAATTATATGCGATGTACAGATGCCCGTTTTAGCCGCAGGCTGTTGACCTTGTGAATCGATCTCGAAAAGGCTGAACCAGATTAAATTGGCCTGGCGGAATTCAACGTCTATTGGCTTAGTAGTGATGTTCTGAGTTATCATAGGCCCTGTATAATTTCAAAAGGATAAGATTCTGCCAAATATGCAATCAGGTCGTATCTGTCGAGTTATCCCGATGAGAAAAGGCTGCTTTTTTATAGTTTTTCCTGAAAAATTACAAATCTTGTAAATTTTCAATTCACAGACCCAGTAGATGACCTTGTGATGTGGTAGCTACACCTGAAACATGTTGTCAGTAATCAAAACTTTTCAGCTGCATTTGAACCATAAATGTCAGAAATGGTGTTCGTATGTTTGTGACCTAATTGCCCAGAACCCGTTCTCCCCTAGGTTGCTTCGCAAGAAATAAAAATCATTTTGCCTTTATAAATATACTAAATACATCCCAATTATATGATGCCATGGAATCGTAATTAGGCTGTTTCTGCAACGTGTTGCCAGCAATCTGGCGTTTTGGAAACCCCTGAACCGTATATATCGAGTTCAATATGAAATGCCTTAACTACACGCTGACAGGTTTTTTTCGACGGACCGTCATCAAAGGTGCCGATTATCAGTGTAAACAAGAAGGGTCATGTATGATGGATATGTACACGCGGCGAAAATGCCAGAAATGCAGATTTGAGAAATGCAAAGCGGTCGGAATGAAAGAAGCCAGTAAGTGAATAGTTCATTTCCTGGTTGGGGTTTTAGCTCTAGCATTCAGCGGCATAGTCAGGGATGATGAACAGCTAGAATGCCCTCTCAATTATTGACTTGGGCATTGATGTTATTCGTTTCCATTATGTCATGATGGTCGGATGGACTTTGGCCCCTAAAAAATTTTCATCCCGGTTATACCTATCCTAGCACTACACATTCTCTACTCCTCAATCAGTCATTGTGCCTTGAATTCAAACTCGACCTGTCACAGTTCAAGAGACTGCATCGCCATTGTTGATCTCGAGTTAAGACAATGTCGGGCCTCGTCTATGATTTTAAGTGTCTGATTGCTGTGGTGACAGTCTTTATTGCATCAGTTGAAACTGACAATCATCATACCTCAGTAGCGGCTATGTATATTTATACATCATTTCACTACTGCGCATGACTTTACCTCGATCAGTGGTACCCAACCTTTTTCGAATCATCGACACAAATTTTCGCCCCCCCCAATATTAACGGATCCGAATAAGAGAAGATATACACGGGAAATTTATTTACCTAACTCTGATCGCTGGTGAATTGACTAAAAATATCATTTTTCGGATTAGGTTTGCATGTCTACTTTCCGTTGGGTTGACCTTTTTTTTTAGTGAACCTTTGGGTCATATGCTGAAAAAGCCTCTTTGCGCGTATTTTTGGCCGCATTAATTAGATATATCGCGCAGGACCTTCTAACTTTTTCGTCCACTGTTTCTCAAAATGGCCCACGTTGGGAACCACGGACATAGAGCAATCCCCATCGAAACCCATTACTCAACAGTCTAGAAATCACATGTCCGTTCAGGTGTTCTGTCCGAGGAAAAAATCAAAGCAAAGAAGCAGAAGAAAGAGGCGGAGACCGCCGCTACTATGGCGCGACCCATCGACGGCACGGACGTTCCTAAATTAACACCACAACAACGTAGCTTACTGGAGCTACTTCAAGCTAACGAAAGAAGATTTCAGTGGCCTACCGCGGACGATGTGAAGAAAGTCACGGTATGTTTCCATTATAGAGTTATAACATTGGTTGTTTTATGTTTATGCGGCAATGTAACAGCACTGATTCTACTACTTTCAGAAACGTCAATATGTGCGGGAAACTTGATATATCCGGAAGTATTCTGGACCAAGTTTTGCTTAAAATATGAATGCTGTGTTTTAGAAGTGGTCCAAGATCATAACCACTTGAGTAAATAGTGCAAGTTGGTAAAACATACTTGAGTGCATGAAAAAGTAGAAGTACTTTGTTACTGACCACCTCTGTATGCAGCACAAATATTTCTTCCTGTCTGAATTTATTGAGAGGCTCCTGGTGTTTTGCAGAGACCCAATAGCCCACCGCTAACGATGTGACTTTGTACGTTTCAATCAATTTAATTAATTGAATAGGAATGGGACTCACGGCAATGTGCCGGACCGTGTGCATTTCATCCTTGTTTCTGTCTCGTAGGTTTGGGTGGAGGATGACGCCGTTCCCCACTGCAAGGCGTTACGGTTTGCTCATTTCACGGAAATGTGTATTCTCATTGTTCAACTTGTAGTCGAATTCACGAAGCAACTGCCTGGTTTCCTCTCGGTTCCGCGGGAAGATCAGGTACGATCGATGCATTCCGATACAGAATATCTTGTTTTCCACTGCTATCGAAAACAATTATCTTCACTGGACATTGTGTTTAGTAGAGCTGGGTAAAACCGAGTCGTTAAGTTGATTGATTACAAATCGAGCATTAGGCTTTGTGTCAAGTTTTCAAGTATCACTTATTCTTATTTCATAACAATATGGTTGATTTGGAAAGTTCCAAATATGCACCCTTATAGGTGTTATAGCGACTACAAAGAGAATTATCCCATTTTCACATCACATTAAAAGACATCCGATATTTTTTCAACTACACATATTTCACCCTACTTGAATCATTACATTGCAGATATTAGATAATACTTGATTCGGATTTGTATACTTGAATTTTGGGGCCCAGCCCTACTCAGTGCAGTGTCGTGGCAAGAAGCCACAGTAGAATCAAGAGGTGGTCAATATGGTTGTTGACGCCATTCAAGATAAAAGTAGAATTGATACCTCTAAATTTCTACTCAATTGCAAGTAGAAGTTGCAGGTTTCAAGACATCCAAAAACTACTTGAAGTGGAAGTGGGAATCAAAAGATACGAAAAGTATTGGAGTAAGTTGTTTGAAGTAGATTAAGGCAAGGTTTGCACAGTGCAACTCGTGTAATTCAAGTGCCAGTGAAAGCTTTGATGCGTTCTCTTCATAACCAATTTGAAATGATTTTTGACTCTATGAAGAGGTTTGGTTTTCAAAAGTGCACACTCTTACCGTTGTGTAGAGCATCACCATTGCCAAGTTTTTGCGATGATCTTGCTGGTAAAAATTGAAGCAGATTCATCAGAGTACTACCGAGCGAGATAGTGTAATGGTGATGCGTCCGGCTTCTTGATCGGTAGGTCTTGGGTTCGAACCCCGGCCGGGTCAGACCAAGGACCCGAAAACTGGTATCCCAGGCTATCCTGCTAGGCGCTCAGCATCCACGGATATCATGGAGGAGAAAAAAACAGGAATGCAGACTAGGTGACCTTGCGGTCGTAACGCATCTCCGTTGTTGAAAGCATCTCGATGGTGCAGGCGAAAACGAATATCACCTTTCTCTCTCTCCTGCTTGGTAAAATTAAAGAAGTAAAAATTATGTAGTTTGTTTTCAAAAACTGTTAAATGGGAGTGGATTAAAAACAAGTACTCAAGTGAAAAGCACCAGTAGTCAAAACATGTTGGCTAAGTAAAAAAGCTTCGTCATCAATTCATTTAGTAGTATCGGCGGGTGGTGAAATGTATGTAGAAAATAAATGTCCACTGACCACTGACAACGGCGTCTTTTTACAGATCGTTTTGCTGAAAGCATGTGCAATTGAAGTTATGCTTTTACGGGCCGCCAAAGCGTACAATAAACATGACGGAACGATAAATTTTTTAAACGGTCAATTTTATGATAAAGCTACTTTTTATAAAGCGGGTGAGTGTTGTTTTTTGTGGCGTCGCGTGACTGCGTTAATCAACGGCGACTCCATTTAGGTATTCAAGTGGAATTCGTTGATCCTATATTTACATTTTGCAAAAGCATGGCGCGACTCGATCTAGACGAGACAGAGTTTGCACTCTTGGTGGCCATCAATACGTTTTCGACAGGTATTGTGGAAATCTATTTTCCGACACGTTCACATACTATTTTACCCCAGTTAATGACGATGCTGATCTTTGCCATGTGTACAACCGTTTTCAGACCGGCCGTACATAAAGGATATCGAGAAAGTGGAAACGATGCAAGATCCCTACGTGGAATTGCTGCGTTTGTACACAAAAATACGTCATCCCGACGTAAGTTAATATCCATTCCAACAAGCCGTGACACTTGATCAGTTCTGTACATTTAGGATCCGTTGATGTTTGCGAGAATACTCATGAAAATAGTGGAGCTGCGATCGTTGAACAGCTATCACAGCGAGCAGATGTTTGCATTGAAGGTGCAGGATCAGAAATTGCCGCCACTTCTAGCTGAAATTTGGGATATGTGATGGCTTTTCTTTCACCACTGATATATCACAATTTTCAGGCGTAAAACGCATATTATTATTGGGTAGGTGGTGGAAAGGGAAAAATACTGTTGCGAGAACTTCACTTCCTTGTGAACACTGAATTCTGAAAAACTCTTTGGATCCTAGCTCAATTGTTGCCAATAGAGGCTTTGCCTAGCTGTGTTTGTGTAATCTGGGTTGCCAGACCTTTTTCGACATGGAAACTAGTTACGGAGTTACAGAGTAGGTCCAGGCTAAATTAGTCTGTGATTGGATTCTGAACAATTGGCTATTGCAAAGTATCAGTGTCGGTAGTGTGTTGTCTTTGAAGGAATAGTCCTGATTTTGGAGTTTCCTTCATAACTTCAATAGATCCAAATCTGGTTTTGTTTAATATTTGCCTGATGAGCGCAAATGGAGTGGGTCTGAGCCTATCGATGCGTAAATCGTTACGCAGCACGCGTACTATGATAGATTGGTTATTAGAAGTCAACGTGGCTATTGCAATATTTGGTGATTTGATCATTTCTGCTCCATTCTGCTGTGAATTGTCAGTTGTTCAATAATATATTGAACGACACTCGCTCAAAATCATCTCAGCTATACCATGTCACACCTGTCAATATTTTGGTATTCACTGTTGTAAGGTGTTGGCTTTGTTACTGTGTACCGTGATGAGCGTTTGGCTGAAGAATGTGCATTGTGCAAGTCCAATGATCTTGCATGATGTCGGTGGTTGAATTTACTTCCTGCGTACTATGCTGTATTTTGGTGCATTGTTCCATTCTTATAATGCAGTATGTTTCCAGAGTTCTTGAGTATCATTTAAAAATGTCATATTTTCATATAATATCAGGAAATTTGTCGTGATTTCTACCCACTATGCCAAGTGGCGCAGCAAACTACATCCCTACAAGTCTTTGCGCATTGTGTTTCGCTTCAAGATAAGTGGGCACACCGCTCCGATGCTATGGATCACTTCGTAAACGAAGTATGCGCGCCAGACATTAGTTTTCCCGGTAGTTCTGGAAAGTTACAACATGAATTAGGGTTGGCGAAAAGAACTTGAAATGGAGTTTCGTCGGGGCAAGTTTGTGTACGTGAGAGTAGAATACGTTGTCGACAAGGATAAGCAGGTGCAGGGTGAGAGCGAAATGGATGCTAGGTCGCCAAATATATTCCGATGGAGTAGGATGCCTACACTGCTCACGTCTGACTGGTGGCGGACCGATTAATTACTAGTCCATCCTCGAGATTACCGGACCACGACTGACCTACCTATCTCGCTTTCCATGACATCCCGCCCCATTTCTTGTCGCTTTCTTACTTTCTTCTCAATACAACATCCATTGTCACAGAATATTTATTAAACTCGAAGACTTTTCGGGTGCCTCTTTTCAAGAGTTAACGGCACACTATAAAGGGAAAGTCGCTTCGACACCTTCCTGTCTTTTCATGTTATCGCATTTTTGTGGTGTATTGAACTGATCAAAATTGCAAAGAAACCAATGATGATGTTGAATTAATCCTTCGGACGCCACCGATTTTGCAGACCTCATGCGCTCTCACCGACTAACGTACGAAGCTGTTACACCGCGCAAGAATCTGATGAATCGAATGACTTTATCTGGATGCTTTACCTGCGAAAACAATTAAGTCCAGGTCAACGTATTCACTGACTCTGTGTTGCAGACCTTATATGAAACGTGGCATCGTCTTGTGTAGGAGAACGCACGCCAATAGGGTATTGCCAAGTCGCAATATCATCTCTCTTGTGCAGACCTGGGCAAAGTGCGGCCCGCGAAGCTATTCTGTGCGGCCCGCGAAAGGTTTCTTCGAATTCAAAACATAATACTTGCTTTTTAAATGACGAAAACCATAGGCTGTATCACATGAACAGGAACTTCGTTTACTTTGAAGCCTCTGTTCATTAATATGCCACGATTACGCTGCCTGGCATGCGTAATCCAGATTCAAAATAAAGGCAATAATGTGGCAAAGTACGAGTAGCAATTGAAGTCACAAAAAATCACTTTAGTTCGAACCTTCCTCGTCGCCATTGTCACATTACGCGTTATACGGTATGTGTTTCAATTTGTTACGAATTCTCCTAAAACAAGTCGATCAGTGCTCGCGATTACTATGACTCTGTCATATCTATCACACATAAAAAATTAACGGGCACGCCAAAAAAGAAAGCCGAAAACTGAAATTCAAAGAAGGTTTAGAATTTAGAGCACTAAATATTCGCATACTGGAGTCAGAGGTAAACCCATCCTTTCCATTTTTACCGAGCATGTCGTCGATATTAGGAATTTTAATTAAAGTCGTTCTTATTGACAAAAACACGAAACACCCGGTCACGAGAGGGCGAAGTTCAGAAAAACTGCAAGCTTCTCAACATAAAAGCTACGGTATTTAAGCTGTACACTGCTCGGATGGCAGCGACCAAGAAAACATAAGCTTTGTACTATTGTATATTCATTTCAGTGCAGTGGCTATCGAACTGGGAGACGTGAAAGCATCAGAAGGGTGGCGCGAAGCCGAATACGGCGCGGTATACTGGAGCTTATAGTTGTTGCTCTGTGTATTGTCCGACTTTGATATTTCATAATTCGCTCATCAACAGCCATAATGTCCAATGCCATCAAACTATCCGTTGGGATTGCTAGCATTCTGGTTGCAATTTGTGATATCATGATAAGGGGGCTCAAAATTGTTCACTATCATAAAGGGAGACGTGCCTAAAAAGGTTTAAGACCCACTGCTTTAGAGTCTTAATATAATAACGTGAATAGGACTTTGAAGAGAGCTAAAATGTATCATGTTTACCTTTGTTTCGAATCATGACAGCAAATAGACATTTTTTAATTAGCCGTCACTTTCTCATTCCCTAATATCAACACATTCAAGGAGCAGCATCTATTAGCAATGTAATTCAGAAATAAAATTAAAATACGCAGGAGAATATAGCTAAAAATTTTCACTCGGCCCGCCAACGTATTTATTTTTCTCATTTGGCCCGCGGAGGAAAAGAATTGCCCACCCCTGCTCTTGTGGAATCGCTTTCAATTCACCACCGAGCCCAAGTGATCGAGTCAAACATGACTTGGTCGAGGCACTCGCAATAACTCCAGTACGATTCGAGTCATCAGTATCAGATTATTAATAATATTATCATTTGAAAACACCACAATACTGCGATGCAGGATTACCGGATCACGACCCAACATCGATCTCACCTTCCGCCGCATGCCACCTCATTTTGCAGCTTGCTTTTTATATTCTCTGTATTACTTTTTATTCAGTGTGCAGCTGTGCATGCCTCTTCTTTACTTCGCTAGGCCAGTGGTCCTCAAACTGGGCCTCCATCCTTGCAGGGCGTGAAAGCATCTGAAGGGGGCGCGAAGCTTTGGTCAAATTAAAAAATCATAGTTGTTGCTCCTGCATAGACCTAATCTCATACCGGTATCTCAGAATTCTTCCATCAACAGCATAACCTTCCATGCCATTAAACTATCCGTTCGGGTTGCCACAGACTGCTGCCAGCATTCATGGTTGCATCTTGTGATATGATGATAATGGGGCGCGAAATTTTTCACTGTCATAAAGGGGGACGTGTCTAAAGAAATTTGAGAACCGCTGGCCGATAATACCATGATATATATATTTATACTGCCAGTTGCACTGAAGCCGCTACAAAAACTACACAACACCAGGTCCTCCGTATTATAGCCAGGGCCCCAAAGGGACCAGGATGTGTGTCCAACAAATCACTGCTCAAAAAAATTCGGTGTCCTAAACATAAAAGATATGCGGAAACTAGAATTGCAAAGTTTATGTATCTTAGGGTTACCATATTTTGAAAATCTGAAAGGAGGACACTTTTTCAAAATTTTCAGACAGCAGAACCGGTGGAAAATCCTGGAATGGTGGTAAATTTTTCACACTTCGTGGTCGGTTGACTAAAAAAAGGGTCACCTTTCATGCTCAGCGACCCAAATACAGTTTTTCCCTTCACATTCAGAGATGAGCGGATTCCCAAATTTCGGGATCCGAATCCATCCGGATCCGGCCAGCAATTGGAAATTCAGAGTCCGAAAAAATCCGCCTGGTGAAGGTCCAGTTCGGAATCCGAAAAAAATCCTGCCAGAACAATCCTAATTAATCATATTGCAGCAAAAAATCCGACTAAAATCCGACAGTCACCGCAAATTCAAAATCCGGATCCAGTCCTGCCAGGTGAAAAATCAATGAAATCCTGCTCCGGCTCCTGAACCGGACTGTGCCGATCTCTGTTCACATTGTCATGTGGTTGACTAAAAAAAGGTCATCTCCGACTCAGCTCCGGAAATTCCTGCCTGAGCGTAACTTCAGTACTGATTTACAGCATTTCAGTCGATTTCGGCCGTAAATTTGACCAATATTCTCAAAGAGGACAAAATCTCAAAAAAAAAGAGGACGAAAAGGCGTCCTCCGAGGACGCTTACAAAAAAGTCAAAAAACAGGACAAATCCTCTTAAAAGAGGATGTATGGTAACCCTAATGTATCAGTTCCACTGCCCCGAAAACTTAAATGACTTATTCACCTCGGTATCAAAAGAACATAAGTACGACACACGTACGTCCACGTCGACCAACTATCATATGGTTGACAAAAAAGATCATCGCTCTATCAAATAATAAACCAATGATGATGAAATATGCCGGACATGAAGTGTGGAACAGTATTTCGCCGGCTATCCGACAGTAGTCGAGCATGTCCACATTCAAGTCAAAATACAAGCAATTTCTGCTAAATGAATATTAGTCTGGCGGACCACAACCTGGCATATCGATCCCGCCTTCCGTCACTTGCCACCTGATTTTATCGCTTGCCACTTTATATTATCTCATCATCATCATTGGTTTATTAGCAATTTTATCAGTTCAATACACCACA
>ATSW01043269.1:0-11337 GCA_000444245.1 Botryllus schlosseri
CAAATTGGTATTTCTTCACTGGCATATAATTTTTCCCTGCCAGATGGAATTCGTCTTCTGAGGTTCAGATTGCCAAGACAGGAACATTCGGTGCCAGTCATTTAGGCGCCCCCGCCCATGGACAATTAAACCTATATGTCTTTTGTAGGCTATATATAACGAAGTTTTCGGTTTTAATTTGCTCTGAATACGCATTAAGGATATGTCCTACCACCACATCATCTATTGCGAAGCCATTTTTCTCCAGCGCCCCCCATATCGCCCCCCTGAGCCCAGCGCCCCCCATATCGCCCCCTGAGCGTTTCCGCCCCCCTTCAAGATCGCCAGCGCCCCCTGGGGGGCGCTGGGGGCAAGGTTAAGAACCACTGATGTAGACCAAGGGTCGGCAACCTACTGCCCGCACTGGTTCGCACGAGAATACGGCCCGCCGTTTCGTAATGAGTTCCAATCTGCAGTGTAGCATTGCTTGGAAAGAATGCGGCATTGCTCCGATATACAGTATCCTACGCCGTATTAGTCTATTGTTACGCCATAAAACTGGTGCGAAGGCGGTCGACTAGTACTCTAGTAGCCTATCTCGTACTGAAATTAGGAGATGGAGAATGTTTGTGGAGTAGACCAGACCAGTGCTTATCAAGCGGGAGTATCGCGCAACCGAGGGCATACCATACTTTTTTAAGGGTTTGCCTCTTAAATAGGGTGCGACAATAAAGGTGCCGTTCCTCTGCTCAGACGCAATGACAAAATCTCAACCTTTCTCTGTTTCATTATAGATAACTAGCATCCATAGGTTAGTGATCTGTAGTTTAATTAACCAGAATACATTTTACTCCGAGACAACAAACCGGAATAGTGTTTTGGACACAATGGTGAAAGCTGATTTTGTCTCACAAACTGAATCACCGACAGTTAGCCTACCTCAGATATTACTAGAAGCAGAGCATCAATATGGCGATGTCTTGTGTATCTGCCATGTTCGCGCATCAAGTCGAGAAGCTATGCTTGCACTAGTGTATGAACTGAGAAATGAAATAGCAACTTTCCTTGAAAATACAAACATCGCCGACTCATAATCTTGTCATCGAAAATGGGTATCTAATCTAGCTTTCGTAGTATATTGAACGTCACATCTAAACAAATTGAATTTGCAACTTCAGGGGGAAACAACTAAATACATGAGATGTTGAGACGCATTCGAAACAAAACTGCGACTCTGGGATTGTCAACAGTACAAAGAAAATTATGCTCACTTTCCTCTAGAGGAGAGTAAACGTAGTACCAGCACTATACATTTGTAACAGTGATATGCGAAATTTAAATACTGAATTTCCACCCGCTTTTCCGACATTCGTTCTGCACAAAATAAATTCTGACTATTCAGTACTCCGTTTAATGTGGACGCCAAAACCATTGCCAGAAAATTTCAAATGGGCCCATTTGAAATGATATGCAGTTGAATTGAATGACAAATTTCATACAAAGAGCATATCGATGAATTACTTTGACAAAGAGTACGTTCTCGAAATGGGTGTTCATCCCAGCTTGACCAACACTGCAAAAGAAATGACATCGACTTTTGTTTTCAACAATGAAATTCACGAAGAGCAATCTAAGATCACGTATTCCAACGCCCATTTATAATATGGTCTGATTCTTGCTTCATCTAACTTGTAACCAGATGTTGAAAACCTTTCACAAAGCAAGCTGCGCCAAGTGTCACATTTATCCTGCGTTGTTGAAGTGTAAATAACGCGTGTTTTGCTCTTTTTGTGATTTATATGATTGAGATTGCAGCATTGTAGGGTAATATACCGACGTGATAGTATTAAGAAAAATTCCGGCCCGCCAAAATGTTGTGCACTCCAAATTTGGCCCGTGACTAGCAAAAGGTCGCCGACCCCTGATGTAGACGAATGCGTATGCGAACGAATTACGATCCTTTCCACAACTAGACTTACTTATTTCAGCAGATTTAAAGTCAGCAAATTCTACTTCTGCTTAAGTAGTTTTAGGTTGCTTATGAAAGAAATAGTGCTACTCGTACTTGAGCAGCTTTCTTGACTACTTTGACCACCTCTGGTGTAGTCTGATGTGAGTCCGGGGGTGGGGGCTAAGCTAAGTTTATCAGCCTCTATGGGAGGCTCGAGACAATCTTTTTTTTTGGGTGAGGGGGTGATGAAGTCCTGGCCACAATGTATCTAGCTTGTGTTACTCCATATTCTATTGCCTCCAGCAGGGTTGTTAGTTATTTAGTGCCTTTCCAATCACAAATCGTATAACATCGCAATATTCTAAATATGCATAGGATCCGCAGGTAATGGGTTTAATCCAAACAATGAGACGAGCAATTGTCTCGGAATTCCTCATTATTTCGCTCATATTTGAGAATTCTGAATGGAACTTCGAGTGTCGTACTACCCCAGTTAAGAACCAGTGAAGTAATGAAGAGACCATTAAATGTGACTACTGTTTAGAAATCGACACTGGCGGTCGTGTAGGCGTTCTCACTTTCGATAGCAATGTGTATGTACAAAGGAATTTTACGACATACGACGAAGATACGGATCAGACAGTATTCACGTGAGTCCTAAAATATACCGATTGTTTTCATCCGCATTCGTATATGTATTGTATGTCGAATATACCGGAAAAAATTATGTGCCAAAAAACAAATCATTTTCTACGGGTTATATTTACTGTAATATGGTCGAGATTGCTGTGAAATAATGCGATTGGGACTATAATTTCAACGGTGAAAAATATCGTAACACTACACTGGTCTACACGAATTCTGCGCCAGGATTCCTTTGATTTATATTTACCTAATTTGGGGGCGCTGAATACAGATCTGGAGTTGCTTTTGTTCTATCACGTCACATTTGGAAGATACTATCTATGTCGATTTTTACTACTTTTTCGGGGTAGTCAAGTACTTTCAGTACTTACTGAAGTTGATATGTTTTCAAACTACTTTCACTTCTACCTGAACAATATTTTCGATGAACTATTTACTTTTGCAATTCAGATTTTGAAAAGTATAAAATAATTTCAGGAAAAAACTTTACCACTCTCGTTCGTTACATGATCATTACGTGACACATCCCCTAAAGCACGGTAACTGAGTAACGTCATTATAGACGTTTTGCGTTAGCCGAGAAAATAATTTTTGCGATTTCGCATGTAGCCAACTCCGACTAACTGTTGAAAGTATGCGACCCTGAGTCCCAGACCAAATATACTTAGATATTCACTGATTTTAGTAATTATTACATCTTTCATTTATTCTTCCTAAAGTAGTAGTTTTGACACGTCTTAGAAATTACTACTTCTACTTGTAATTGAGTAGAAACGAAAGGCGTTACTTGTGCTACTTGAGTAGCAACGACGATGACTTCTACCAACTCTGGTTCATAGTAAAATATTACGGCAAATCAGAAACTGGCGTTTAATCATGCAAAACACAAACAAAAAGCCTCGAAACCATTTAGACACATCACCGGAAATCAACCAATACAAATCCCTGGCTCTGTTCCAGCTTAGAAAAACATTGTCTTTGGTGCAGGCCACAAAATGTCCTATGTCGAGACGGATCGGCTGTCCCAGAACCGATGCATATTCATTTCTATTGTGAAGTAACATGCACTTCAGGTTTTGTGTTGAGCTGTTAGTAAGCAGTACGCATTTATCTGCTGGTTGTCTATAATTGACAATGCAAAATAGTCCCGTTATCTCATAGCAACAAACCAATGAAAAACAAATCAGAAAAAGCTTTCCTCGATTCCGATAACATGTTAGAGTATATGGAAACTGGAGAAGAAGAATTAGCATAAGTACAGACGGAAAATAATGATGATGAATTGGTCCAAGCTAGCATGATAAGCACTTTTTTATTTGAAAAACTAGACATCCTGTGTCGTTTAATGTTTCAAACAAGCTTAAAGGGCCACATATTTGGGTCATGTGCCAGAGTGAAAAATTCTCTTCTACATAGCCTAATATACCAACAATAAAATGTTTATTGTTTGCAAACTTTTACGGATTACGAAAGAGCAGTGTGCTGCCACAAAACGCATTGGCCGATTAAGTCTGCAGGACAGATAGGGGGAGATGTGGTACCGATGGATCACTGGGACCGAAAATACTTTGAAAATTCTCTATGATAACTCTATGATTACACTCCGTGAACCTGTCTACAATTGCATGCTGGCAAAATCTTTCCTCACATACAAAAAAAATCGACGTGCGCGAGCTATGGGGTCTCTCACGGATGATTTTTGTTTTGGGGGGTCTAAACTAAATTTAGATCGACATAAACATTTTTCTTTGTAACCTCCAACACGAACAAACCAGCAATCATTTTTAGTGTGAAGTGTAGGGCTTGTATCAGGCTATATAATGGCACCTATTATTTTTTTCAGTACATTCATTGAGTGGACTTTATTCGATTCATGTATAAAATTCGTAGGGTGGGGACCGATGATACAATAGCCAAATCAAGCAAAATAATCAAGCATACTAATCATGAAACAAATGAAACATGCCTACGTACAGAAAATCTTTATCTAATAATTGCATCTGATGTTTTATCGCTATAACGAGGTATTTGGATGCCACACTTTCGATTTTCGGGCAATATGTATGTACCCACAAATTTATAAGTTCGAGCCTAAATCGAAACGTGATTATATGACAACATTTGAGTTTATATTTATTCTATTTTTTGACAGTTGCGACCAAACATTCTTCTTTGGCTTGCTGCAGCTTAGATTATAATACTGAGCAAGAAAAGTAGTCACCTTTGAGTTTTTTTAGGGTATATGTGTCATAGGTCCCCGGGTCGTGTGTCATTGGACCCACCGGGTGGGGACCGATGACACGTTCGAGCAACAAATTTTGAACGTCCATAAATATTTTTTGAAAAGAGGGGTATTCATATATATGTGCGCGATAGGTAGAGCTTGTATCAAAGTGCTGAGCCAGCAAAAGATCTGCTGTTTTCGGCTGACATTTCGGGGCCAGCGATCATTTTGCAATTTTTGATCCATCGGTACCACATCTCCCCAATATTAGGATAAATAACGTATAGGGAACTAAATTAAGTACTGGGCTACTTATCACAATCTTTAATCGAAGAGTCAGATTGCGGTCATCAGTGTTCCGTTTACGGCTGAAATTTCTACAGCTTCGTATGATTGTCAAGGTTTGCGTTGTTTTCTTGTGATTCCATCTCGCGGCCAGCTGTATATATATTGTTTCGAAAAATGCAAGTCGAACTGACCTCTATTTTATATTGGCTACGGGCGCCTTACGTTACGTGAGTGGGATGTATACGGGTTCTAGCAAAACAAAGGCCTTCCATTTGAGGGAAGGTTCGCTTATTACGAAAACTTGAAAGATTCGATGACACAGAAGGACGTAAAAGACGATAGTAGTAGCCTATAACTTATGTCCGTTACACTTTCAAGATTGCTTTATAATTGCTAGCTGGCAGAAGCATCGTATCAAATCAGCAGATGAAGTACGGAACTGTATAGTTGTAGACTTGAGGCCACAGGAACGTGAACGACTCTAAAATAGGCTATTACTAAATGACCGGAACAAGGTCACACAAAACAATTGAAGGATGTTCTTGAATCTTTGGATACGAAATCATATGAGAAATCATATATCATTTACTCTTCTGA
The DNA here is from genome assembly GCA_000444245.1 of Botryllus schlosseri. Lineage (NCBI taxonomy): Eukaryota > Metazoa > Chordata > Ascidiacea > Stolidobranchia > Styelidae > Botryllus > Botryllus schlosseri. Next base: position 5,685 of record ATSW01043269.1, read on the forward strand.
TCCTTTATTCGGTTGCTTCTATCTCATATCGAAACTACACGCAACGAACAATCCTGGACGATCCTCTGTCTCTTAGGGGAGATGTGGTACCGATGGATCAAAAATTGCAAAATGATCTCTGGCCCTCAAATCTTCAGCCGAGAATGGCAGATCTTTTGCTGTCTCAACACTTCGATACAAGCTCTACCTATCGCGGACATTTACATGACTATCCGCCTTTTCAAAAATATTTATAAACGTTTAAAATTTGTTGCTCGAACGTGTCATCGGTCCCCATCCGGTGGGTCCAAAGGCACACGACCATGGGACCTATGAGACATACGCTCAAAAGCTCAAATTTGTTAACTTGTTTGGTTATGTACTATAAGTTTAGCTACAGTAAGCCAATGAAGAATGTTTCGTCGCGACCTTCAAGAATAAAATAGATTATATCATCTCAAATGTTGGCATAAAATGTTTTGATTTACGTCTAAACTTACAAAATTAATGCCACATACATATTACCCGCAAATCGATATTTTGGTTTTCAAATACCTGGTAATAGCGATAAAACACCACAGGTAACTATGATTTACGGCCTATATATATGTAGGCGAGTTTCTGTTGTTAAGTGATTAGTTGGTGCATCTATTTTGCTTGATTTGGCTATGGTACTATAGGTCCCCCATCCCATAAATATTGTAATTGACTTGAAGATAGTCCACTCGAGGATGGTATTGATTCAAAAAATATGTGCCATTATATAGGCTACCCTGATACACGTATTATACTTCATATAAAAAATTATGGCGGGTTTGTTAGTCTGAAAGTTGATATAGTAAAATGAAAATGTCGATCCAGATTTACTTTACACCCCCTAAAACGCAAATCATTCGTCACAGACCCCATAACTCACTCAGGTTAAATTTTTTTGCATGTGAGGAAGGATTCTGTCAGCATGTAATTGTAGACAAATTCACGGAGTGTAATCATGGAATTATCATGGAGAATTTTTCAAGTATTTTCGGTCCCAGTGATCCATCGGTACCACATATCCCCTACAACACTGCTGTAACGAAAAACATATCTGGATAGGTTGAAAAACATATTAACTGTTGGTGAAATACGCACCAACTCGCAACACCACTCACTTCTTGAACAATGTCACGAATTTTAATCACTTGAAACCAAACATGATATTATCCAAGTTGGATGTATCATCACTGTACATATTTAACACAAGGTTTACATGGAAGCTGTCTAAGGGTGTGTTGCAGAAAGTGAACATCCATTGAAAGAATACATCATGGAAGTCATCGGCTTGACACTGACACAAAACTTAATTTTGAAGCACACTTTGTTTTAAACAGATGTTTTAAAAATTCCTTTTTTTGAAAGATCATATTTATTATGTAATAAAAATAAATAATAATAAATATATATTATATGATAAAAATAAACATAATGTTTTAAACATGTTTGTTTTATACATATTTTTTGGTAAAAATCTATGTTTGTGCTAACCTACGCATAAGATATCTGAATTTAACACTATGACCTACATATGTTACATCTTCCAGGCACGGCAACGGGCTCGAATCTTTTGTATTATTGATGTGAATTTGACTCCAAAGCAATTATTCTCAAACTGAAAGTACCTAAAGCGGGGCGTGAAGTCCCCTGAGAGAACTAAAGTGTAGTAACTCGTAATTATTTTAATATGGGCACAAAGTTACTAGTTTGAACAAGGGCAAAAATCCTAATTACATTGCGATTTTAAATGTCATAGTAGCGTCGTACTATCCATGCACGGATGCTTGAATGTGATGGATAATGGACCTTGCGCCGATCAGAAGATTATTGGAATTGAGAGTATCTGGTGTAGGTGTTAGCTGAAGCAGTCTGAAGCAGTCTGTCAAGCATATGTGCATATAGTGAAAGATTCTCCTGCTGAACAACTGCAACGTGAAGAGAAAGATTGTTTGTCCCGTTAACCCTTGCGAGCTGGGTGTATCATATATGCTATGGCATGTCTCCGACACCGATTTCTCCATGTTGACACGCCCAAGACATCGGGAACTACGTTTTTTGTAAAGCTGAGACCTTTTCGATGCATTTGGAACCTTACTCAAAAATTTTGGTTTGTAAAAATAAAATAAAATAAAAAAATGAAAATATGGTTATCACCTAGAATTTCCAGATATCTTCCGAGTGGGAAATATTGGCGGAAAATCTGCCAGAACATCGGAAGTCGACATGTACGGTATTCCGTGTAAATTTTCACCGTTTCAGACATCAAAACGTGTTCTGGGGAGTTTTCTGAGGGGGATTTATTAATTTTGGTCACGCTTCAGTGATTTTCAAAATCTAGGTCAAGTTCAAGTGCAAATTCAGTCGGCATATGACATGAGTCATGAACAGGTTTACTATTCCTGCAAATGGTTGGATATGACAAAAGAAAGCATATCGCGTTGTTTTATGCCATAAACCGGACTGTAGGGGCCGATTGAGTCTTGATCATGAACTTGACCTTGATGACCACTCACTGACCACGCCCATTTGTAAATTTTATATGTATTTTCCGTTTTTCGATATCTGACGAACCGCGCGGTTTATAACCATGGTTGACGGCTTGTTTGAAATCAGGCAACAGTGTCTACGCACTGAAGCATCCTATTCCTCTCTCTGACGCCATCCTGAGGGTCAGCCTTGAAAATTGAGAGAGAGATTTTTTGGGAAAAAGTTTGTTTATTTAAACTTATTAAAAAACCTCAGACATGTCATGGGGTGTCGATCAAGAGTGGAATCGGTACAGGGCTATACTCTGCCCACTTTTAAACTGGACCGGCCCAGATTCAAGTCCTGGTGGGGTCACAGTGGGAATTTGAAAAGTGAAGGTCTATTCTGCAAAATATGGCCCCACCTCGTAAGGGTTAAGCAGTGCCACGTTTGAATGGCGTGAGGCCCGCGCCATCGCAAAAGATCTTGAAACATGATAGTAAATTAAACATATGTATTGGTAACGATGTTATTGGGTACGATATAGATTGAAGTCCGTGCAGTATCTCGATGGGTGATAGGGGAAATGTGGTATGACATGATCTGTGTATAATACGAAATATTGAGAGGAAGTTTAATTCGTATTTATATATGTATGTTTTACACGTGAAATATACATTCATGCAATTCGATTAGACGTTACGTTTACAACGATTCAATAAACCTGCCAGTCTTTGGGGGACAGAACAAAATCAATTTGTCCATGTGTTCAATTACGGGTGTACAAGACAGGCCCTGCGAGGTTGTGGGTCAGCCATCAAGCCTTGCCAACGCCGTTGCACGCTGATCCGTCGAAAGGAAGGTAAACGCAGCGAATTGTCATAAGTAACCTTCCTGAGTCAGATTACGCACGTTTAACATCATAGAGACATCGCCCTGCTTTATACTTATGGCCAGGTAGGCTGAGTTTGAACCAAACTCAAGTCAAGAAATAGAATGGATTATGCACCAAAATCGCTAAAAATATGTATATCCTACGTTAGTGGTTCGCAAACTGGTGGCGCGCCCTCCTTGGGGCGAAGCTGTGGTAACTGAATTTTATGTTTCGCGTTTGGCGCGATTTACGTCCAATTTATAGTTATTGATCTGTGTATAATCCGAAATATTTGGGAAATATCTCATGATCAGTCACAACCTGCCACGAAACTGTCCGTAGAGATTGCTAGCATTCTGGGTGCATTTTGTGACATGACGATGAGGGGGAGAGAGGGGGTGCGAAATTTTTTACTATCAGAAAGGGGGTCGTGTCTAAAAAAGTTTGCCAACCACTATGCTACGTGCTATCATTACACATGATTATTCTTGTCAAAAATCTTCATCTGATTTTTTTCGCGCGATTTGCTTCAGTTTTATATAGTTATTGCTTTGTTTATAGTCCTGATTTAATATTACAGAGTTCTCAATATGCTTCCATGCCTCTGTGTTGGGATTGCAAAACATTCTGGTTACTCTCTTTAATATTTATTCATATGACGATAAAGGGGTGCGAAATATTTCACCATCATCAATGGGTGCGGTGTCCAAAAACGTTTGAGAACCACCGCTCTAAATGGTGAGTGCCCCATGAACTTCCCCGCTCCTCAATGCTCTCCTCGCTACTCTCTTCGCTGCTTCTCTTTTGTTTCTGAGCTGCGGTATCGTTATTGGAGATGGCATTGTAGTGGCAATGCCAAATTCCGTGACAATCTAAAAGTCGACGTAGATTTTTTGGGGTTCCAGGGCGACGACCATATCATAATTTATAAATTCGTAATCGATACCGTGGTAACTTTCGATTGATATCAATTACATCAAATTTTGCGCTCGTTAAGGTATTCTAGATAGCGCCGCACTTAGTCTTTGGTAAAATGGAGATAATGACACAACCCAATGGCAGTGAGCCGTGCAATTTGAATGCATCAACACCACTGTAGTTCTGACATTATGAACATACAGAATAATCAATGTGTTTCCGTTCCAGTATGTAATCGCAACCGTATTGCCCCACGATGTGTGATGTGGCAAGTTTATACAATATTAGATGATGGTAATGAGAGGAAAAGTAGGCTATTCAAGAGAGACCGACAGGAGGAAAACATTTTATTTCGTAATCATATAAATAGAATATATGAAAATACATAATAATCCACGACTCCGTCAAAGTGAGTATGACGGATATCCAAAGTTGGCTTGATGCCCGTAATTTATAAAGGAGTACAAAATAAAGAACACATAGAAAAGAAAATACCAATAAACAAACGAAGCGAACAAGACAATCTCATTTTACTGTGCTACAATACCATGGATATCGAGCTGTACACATGTCGTCAAGTACCATGAAGTCTCAGCGTTATCCAAACATATAAATTTTCGATATGATAACATTTCTCACATTTGTCAGAATTACCTTACCCGTCCATAATAACACCACAGCAGTCATTTAGAAACTTCAATCATCGATGTATTTTATGAAGCTTGTTATTTTTAATCGTCGGTTAATTTGAAGTTGAAATTCAATAGTTTCGCGCCTGCGAATCTTTCGAGGTTCTAAAACAATGAAATTGTAATTTCAGGTACCACAAAAAAAATCCAGGAAAATCCTGTTTCACAGATGCTCTCGTCTATGCTGATAGTAATATGTTCACATCGGCAGAGCGACAAGGACTTGTCATTATTTTTACTGATGGGTGAGCAAGTTTGTTTCAAATCGTATAATTATTTATTACGGATGGTGTGAACGGGAGATTCACGTTCGCTTTTTGTGTGTGAACCTCAGAAATTTAGAGGTTCACTTTCTCAAACGAACATTGAAGGTTCTGCACTATCACATCTTTTTCATTATTACATTTTTCACATCATTATAACAGCTTTGGTTTCAATTCCTGGCCTTTCAACTTCGGACCACGTCATGGAAGGCGCTGGTAGCATAAATTAATCAACACTAAACCAGAATGCACCTTGTCAATCTCAAACATTTGACTTGCCTTGTTACAAAGAAATATTCAGCTTTCCCATTGTGAAAATTTAGTGAGTATCTGCTGTGAGTTTGACCCGCAATCACACAACACCAAGAATGAAATACAGCGGGGTTGTAATGACTCGAGTCATGACTCGACTCGAGTCAGACTCGAGTCAC
>KE599870.1:320-10444 GCA_000444245.1 Botryllus schlosseri
AATTTGGGAATGCGGTGGTTCCAACTTTTGTTGTCCAGGTTGGGAATGGCCCCGTAGGATTTTAAAATTATTTCACACCTTTTTGAATAAGCGTTCACTTCACAAAGGATTAGGGTTAGAGCGGAAATAAGTGACAATTTGTCGCTATTCAACTTACCGACACTGACGGTCTGTTATTCGTTACTTATTAAATCTTACGAGCGAAATCAAGTTCTATGACAATAAACTGCTTACGAAAATTTCACCGCGTGAGCGATCGATATGCCTGTAACACCAAGTCGCGAAAGATGGTTATGTCCGAGACATTATCTCGTCAGCGATCGCGGGGTTTTGCAAACTATTTCACACCTTTTTTAAGTGTTAGTTTGTGAGCGTGGTTATTGTTGATATTCGAATCGCCGTCTACGCCGGCTCTGTGGTAATCTAATTACCCGAACATTACCATGCGAGTAATTCCTAGATTTTGCAAACTATTTTCACGCCTTTTTGTTGAAAGTACGACATACCACCCGCGGTCTATACCCGAAAGTACGAATCATCGCCGCGTCCATAAGAATAACGATATATCATTGTCGTACTCACCGTAATTTGGAATATACACATTTACTAAGGACCAATCACATGACTATTTACTTGATACATATTCAACACCGCGCGAGAGATGCCTATACTCGAAAGTACGATATGCCGACGCACCCATAAGAACACATGGCGAATCACCACCACAGCCTATACGCGAAAGTACGACATGCGAAAGTACGACGTGCGAGAGATGCCTATACCTAAAAGTACGATGTGCCAACACGAGTTTTCAATACGATATGCGAGAGATACCTATACCTGAAAGTACGACGTGCGAGCGCACCCATAAGAACACATTACGATGTGCGACCGAGAGGGGGGGTCAAAAATTACGATGTGCCACCACGAGTTTTCCATACGATGTGCGACCGCACCCATAAGAACCCATTACGAATCACGAGCGATCTACTATACTACTTACGGATGATGTATTATTGAAATAGATATATATTTATATATATCGGACAGTTGCAAGGGTTCAGTTTATGTAGTTAGTTGCCTGAAAATATATGAAAACAATCATTTTGTTGCGGTCAGAGTTCGGAAACTTGGTACCATGAAAGGACAAATAAAATACATCAACAAAAAACTACAAAACTATATTTTCCGATCGAGGTACTGCTAAATCGACCACCTTATAGTTTACTTTTGTAGTCATTGGGTAGCTGTTTTAGGCATGGAATAACCTAAATAGAAATGTTTTTGTACTCAGGTATAGCTTTTTCCAGCCGTCAAGTAGTAGTTTAGTAAAAAATTGAACGATTTGGCGGCTGAACTGAAGGTCTCTAAAAAGTTGAATGAAAGTGTATTAGCCCATGCTCCAAACTTTAGAGTCTAAAGCAGAGGTCTCAAACACAGGGCCCGCGAGACCATTTTGTGTGGCCCGCGATGACATTTTAGCTTCAGAGTATTCGACAATATTTAGCTGCCAAGTAATTTTTTTTAATTGGATAACTGGAAATTCGCTCTAAAACTACTCCGGAAGCAGGAAACTACTCATCAAACTTCACAACTACATCACTTTCAAAAGTTACCACGCAATGGATGATCAACTATTACGTCACATTACTTGTTTGTGATGGTAAAACATGACCCGTTGATTATTCGCGACTGATAAATGTGATTTGGACCTTCCGTAGAATTACTCGAACTCGGACTCAATGTGTGATAAAATAAGATTGACTCTAGTGAGTCGCGTCAAACGTTACAATCAGAGAAGGACCTATTCTCTTATTGTGACCCGGAACGCCGTGACATGGTTAAAACCACGGACGCCACAAACTATCAAACTGGTATGAGGAATGCTAATATCAAAAGGTTTTAGCTTGTGTTGCGTAGCTTATTGATATATCTAAGCAACCATTGGCATTGTGTTTCCCTCTTGATGTGTAGTTAGTTACATGCTAAGTCGGGTATCTTTATCCTTGTTATTATCGCCAATTAAATGTGGCGAGTGTAAAGTTATCGTAGCATACGCTTCACAGCTGTAACACCAATGGATTCTTAATCGACTGGACATTTCTATTGATATAGCACAGTAATCATTAGGGCAAGTTTTTGCAACTTTTGCAACTTTTTTTTACAGCTTCCGGCAGCTTCCTAAATACTCGTAAGATATGTAGAATGCTGTTTTAAGCTGTTTGAAGGAATCTTATAGTGCAACTTTTTGCAACTTTTTTCCTATTTTTTTCGTGCAGCTTTTTGAAACATTTTGCAACTTTTTCGATTTTTCATGAAAGTATTTTCGATTTTGGTGAAATACACGGAAAAATTCGACTGAAACCCCGTAAATCAACACCAAAGTAACGCTCTTACGGGTATTTCGGGAGCTGAGCCGGAAAATTTGCCTTTTTTTTAGTCAATCTGGAAAGTTGACCTTTTTTTAGTCAACCGAGCAAAATGTGGTCTTTTACTGCAACTTTTGTGAAAAAATAAATGCAACTTTTTACTGCGACTTTCGGCAAAAATAAATGCAACTTTCCACGGATTTAACTGCAACAAATACTTGCCCTACTAATCACTAAGCTACTGGGGCTGGTTACAGAGTATAGTATTTGATAATAATTATCGATATCGATAATTTGAATTTCGAACGGTAATCTCTGCAGTTCCGTAATCTATAATTTGATCGATATTTAGCGTAACCAGGCTGGATCCGCATATTGAGTTTGCTATGAAACTCGGATTTTTCCGCTGGTGGATGGAAGTAAGCCGAGAAGTCGGCGACGAGTCTGTGACCTTCGTAGACAGAATTCGACCAATTTTCACTAAATCAACTTACTAGCCGGATCAACAGAGAGCAGTAAACTTTATTTGTTTCTCGTGTTCCATTTCTTCCTTCATTAATTGTGGACAGGGTAGACTTTAGCAATCTCTTCGATGTATCACGATATCTAGTAATATTTCCAACTTTCAAACATTGCTTTATCGTTTAGTGGATCGGCTTTAATCTGTTTGTCATCCGCATTTTATGCATTTACGATGCTATGGAGTTGCGTCAAAGCTAATAACGCCCTTTGTTTTTCAATCCTGCGTCAATCTCAATCTGATTAGGAGTCAGTGTAGGACATGAACCATGCAGGCACAGCTTTCTTTTGCGCCGATTTTTTAGGACACAGATTAATCGTAACGAGTTCTCACAACCAAGGCAGAAAAATCGCAAACAAATTCACCTCGTATGATATCTTAAGACAATTGACAACTCCCCCCGTAAATAATTACCCCGTTATGAGTTGATTTCGACCCAGCAAACACTAGATATCTTTTGAACCTGTCAGGATATCTTTTTCTTGTCCGCTCATGTTCAAATCATATCTTGTGCATACCTTGTGGTGTAGTACAACTTAAATATATCTTTTTCTTGTCCAGTCATGTTCAAATCATATCTTGTGCATACCTTGTGCTGAAGCACAACTTAAATATATCTTTTTCTTGTCCAGTCATGTTCAAATCATATCTTGTGCATACCTTGTGCTGAAGCACAACCTAAATATATCTTTTTCCTGTCCAGTCATGTCCAAATCATATCTTGTGCATACCTTGTGCTAAAGCACAACTTGAATATATCTTTTTATTGTGCATACCTTGTGCTGAAGCACAACTTTTCTTGGCTAAATTTTGTCTAATGCTGAAAATATATTTGTGAGGAATATCAATTCGATTATTGCTTCCTATTACGGTAGAGTGGCGTTTATAAATGTACAGTAGATTATAATGAATTTTTACTCTTATAGGGCGATTTAGTCACCTATAGTGTCACTACCGAATGTTCCACCTGGTGCCACGCTGTTTCTTGCGATTTTGTAGGCTAAACTTCAATAGCGAGATAGTGTAATGGTTATGCGTCCGGCTTCTCGAGCGGTAGGTCGTGGGTTCGATCCCCGGCCGGGTCATACCAAAGACTGGAATAATGGTATCCGCAGCTATCCTGCTAGGCGCTCAGCAATCACGGATAGCATGGAGGAGAAAAAAACGGGGGCGCACCTCATGGGGCTGTATCGCAACTCCGTCGCCAAAGCATCTCGATGGTGCAGGCGAGAAAGAATATCATATCTCTCTCTCTCATATTAGCCCGGCTCTAGGTTGCAATTTGAAAGTCCGAAAAATCCGGCTGAAGAATTTCCAGTTCTGCGTCCAAAAAACTTCTGCCAAAATCATGATATAGTATTTAAGATTATCTTGCTGAAATCCGACTGTCGAAACAAATTCGGAATCCGCATCCAGTCCGCTGAAATCCTGCTACGACTCCGGCTCCTGATCCGGAGTGTAAACGAGAGGCCATTTCTCCCACGCGAACAAAAGTCTCGGCGCGAAACATATTTCTGGCAGATAAAGCGCTCTCGTAATGGCGGCTTACAGCTACAGTTGAATGTTTGGTTTAGTTGCGTTCTGGAATTAATCGTGGTATTTTGAGGCTTAACTAACCATATTCCTTCAGAAGATTACTGAAAACTGAACTGTACATGGTAATTTATATATGCTTAATATGAAACATAGGTATATGGTTTTGGTATAATATCACAAAGTATATAGAACTTGATTTGCACTTTTCCGAATATCATAAGCTATTGTGACAGTACTGGATTATATAATATCATCAGATGGTGGTCACTCAAATCATCCATTGTGATTGAATGTATTTGTACTTTTGTTTATAATAGTGTAGTGTGGCGCTTGTGGGCTCAGCCAAGACTTGGTAGTTCTCAGATATATAATATGACAGTGGAAGCACAGACGAAAGCAAAGAATGCCACTAATGAGGCGAAAAACAAGAAGCCACGAAAACATGACAAGGGCAATTGGTCTCTGTGGAAAATCTGGATCGAATGCTCATCCAGTAAGTATAAACTCATAATTTGTGAAGGTTTGCCTATACCAAGTATCATTGCAGACTCGTACAGACTGCTTATTTAGTTAGTTGACGGACAACTAACGAACGGTTTTTTCAGTACCGTAGTTCTAGTTCTAGATGCACATTTGGAAAAATACTACCGTAATAGTTTCCAAACAACTAGAGAGCGCCTGTCGTTAGTTGCGAGTTTTAAATTTGAGTAATTCTATAGTTGCGCTTACTAAAAATCCAGTAGTTTTTCCAAATCTGGGACCTTGCCAACTATATTATTCATCTGTATTAGATGTATGGGAGAAGGCTTATAGTGACATGAAGGAAGTTGTGGACAATAGTAGCTTGCCCCCCTCTTCATTGTCTGAAGATGAAGAACGACAACAGTCTAAACAAAGACGTCAACCGCCCAAAAAATTTTAGAATAATTCTGTTTCAAATGATGATCAAGGTATCGGTATATACTCTTGTTATTCTGCCTAATATGTTGTACACAGAATATTCATATATAAATTTTCATACTTTGTAGATGATGGGTTTCCTTCAAAGAAGAAAAGTAATCCAAGTATTCAGACACGAGGCATGCTAATACCAATTCTAAGAATGCGGCCATCTCCTGATTCTGGCAATAAAAGTGTGACAAACAAGGGTGCTGTTTTCAATGATGCTTGCAATGCAAGTTTGCCATCATGCGGAGAGTGTTCAAGAACAGCATGATTCCAACATTGAATGTAGCGGCCAGTTGCAGGAACTAACCCATGCAGTAAGCTCCTATAACACTTTGATTCATTCTCGAATTTGAGTTATAGCGTCGTTCTGTTTTCTAGACGCTCCTTCATTTGTAAGCAATGTTGAACTGGAAAATTCTGACTGTCAACAACGAGGCCTAGATCACAAAGTAATGGTAAGATTATCACATATGATTAATCCAGCTTTCTTATATTCAAATAATTTTTAGCTGCTCCGTGCACACCATCAACTCCAACATCTGCATACAGTGACCACTCAATTTCTTTGATGCGTAAAGACATTAAAGAATTGAAGTTAGAGATGAACCAGATGATGGATCTCAGTAAAGGTCACATCATCACCGATTCAAAAAAACACAGTACCACAACCCCAATCTGGCTGGAAGATCTTATTGAAGACCCCTGTCAAACCTTATCTCATCTGGAACAACTGGAAAAGAACTTGATTAACTGCGATTGCAAGAAGTCTGAACTGGTATGATTTTGTTGATTAGAGCAAACTTTGCCGGACTATCTAACTCAGACCTGGCCAAAGTGCGGCCCGCAAACCATTCTGAGCGGCCCGCGTGTCCATTTCTCGAAATTCAAAACACAAAACCTACTTTTGAAAATTAAACCGTAAGCTTATAAACTGGGCCGGAACGGAAATATACCGCGGTGACGCAGCCTACGTCCCTCGCAAACTCGCATGCACAATCCATGTTCAACATAAAGCCAATGTAGCAAAGTATGTCGTAACAATTAAAATCACAATAAGTCACTCTTTTCATTTAGTTTAAACCTTCTTTGTTGCCATTGTCCAATTACGCAGATTCGACTCGAGTCAAGTCGAGTCATTTTCAACTCGCCACCGAGTCAAGTCCAAGTCATCGATCAGAGAGTCGAGTCCGAGTCATGGTATTATGACTCGAGTCCAATTCAATGTGTTGACTGCTCAGTTTCCAGCTAAAATCTTGTTAAACTCACTTTTTATAACTCTGTCTGGCGATATTGAATGGTTCGCATTTATAATATAGTAGTTTTCCTCACTTTTAGCAGTTTCTGATCGCATTTTCAAGTACTACTACAAATAGACGAAATCCCAATAGGGAGGTTACTTTAATATTCTTCGAAATTACGATGAAATATCGGTCCTGGCCGTCTTTGTCCTGAGTCATATGACTTGGTTCGTTCGAGTCATGCGCAATGACTCGAGTCCAAGTTGCGTCAATACACAGATTGACACGAGTCCAGTCATTTCCGTATTTAGAGACTTGTACAAACTAACCATTTAGTTAGTTGAAAGTCAACCAACTAACTAGTTGCAGATTTTCAAAATTGAGTAGTTCCAATTCTAGTCGCACATTTGAAAAAATACTAGTTGCCGAACATCTAGTAAACATGTGTCGTCGTTTTGGGCGAATTGAGATGCCGGTGTTCTATTGAATGATATATGTACTGTACAGTGTACAGTCATAGGCGACGAGTTGCGGGGTGGTGGGGCGTCGCGTTGCCTTGTGCACTGATGAATCTCGCTATTTGGCAACACGCCTCTTCCTAATTAGCTTCGCGCAACACTGAAAATACGACTTATTGATTTGCGACTGAATATTAGCATCAGTACGGTCATTTCAAAAGGACGTTGATCAGCGCGCCTACGGTATTTAGTTGTTCGACGCGTTGATATGCGATGGTATTTATTTATTCACGACAGATCAGGGAGTCGCTAATTAACACCACTTCCGGACTCGTCAAACTGATCATGCGCATATAATCGTCAGCACGAGAAGATTGTATAATCGTCATTTACGGATGTACTTAACCATAATGAATTGATGCTATATTAGTGAATTCGAAAAATATCGAAACCCCGCGCTATTATTTTAAAACCCCTTACTGATTTTTCTGCTGGCTGATTTTAGTGATGCCAGGGCCGGCATGAACAGAATAAAATTTATATTTACGTGATTATTATATCAGCAGCTTTCCATTGACACACGTTTTATCGGATTTTGCACTCGAAAAGCCGGTCAAAATGGCCGTAAAGTTGCCTTTGTTCCAATGGAAAGTATGACGTAGCCTAACCCAAATGCAGTGTCCACACCATATAGGACACTATGGTAACATTGTTTGTGCTGGACAAAATTGAGTACCTGAAATTTAATAATAAACTGAACTGGTCTCGTGATTTTTCATTCTGGCACACACCACTATGTATTGTATTTTGTATTACAGGTATCTGCTTTGAATGGACTTCGGGGTGAACAATTGGCCTCAACGGTCAGAAATATGACAAGCATAGCTGCAAAGGTTCAGTCTGAAAGGTCAAAGAAGCAAAAATGGACAAAAAAAAGTTTTCAAAATTTTATTCTTGACAAGACTACTAAACGTAAGTTGTAACTAATATTACAATCGCGATTACAAAACCCTCAATAACAATGTCTTCGAGAGCAATTTTACAGAGTTAGGGTATTTTGATTTCCCTTCTTGTGAAATATCATTGCAGCTAAATTGCAAATTGTTGCTGACCACACGGACTTGTAAGCCCTCGTTTGAAGTCATCTTCTACTGAGATTGCCGACATGGCGAAATCACAAACAAGTGCGTTGATTGCGCAACTCCGTGCTGAGTCTGAAATGTTTTGAAATACCAATTTTGACATTATGTGGTGATCACATTCGAGAGAGATTGTTACCGCTGGCGGAGATTCCGATTTGCCGCATTGTTTTGTAATGCCGCCCCTGATCTACTTATATTCTCTTTGAAGGAGCATGCAAAGTGACTCATCCTACGGCCGAGAGTCGAACAATTACAAGTAAAGTGGGACGATTTGTAACTGTTATTGGAGGTTGCAAGGTAATTTTGTTTATGAATCTGACGTCTGTGTGACAGCTGCGTTCTTTATCATATTATTTGACAGTAAGTGAATCGTTGCTACTTCCAGGGCCGCTACCATTCATATTCAGAACACTATACCTGTGGTTCCCAAACTGTGACGTAATGTAATTCAAAAAAAAATTCTAGTAATTATTTAATTTTGTCAAGATTGTCGGCCCAGCTTGCATAAATTTTTGATCCTCTCGTTACACTTTCTAAGATTTAGCGGTGGAACCAATGTCTCCAAAACTTTTGTGCGAATAATCGATCACTCAATTTCAAACTCCTTTCAATTCACATTTCTACACGGGAAGCAAGTTTATCCTCAACTGGTCGCATTTGTACCGCGTGGAGGGCTCAGCGCCTGGCTTAGCTTCTATATGTTGGAATTGAGCCAAATTTGGCGCGCAGAGTTTAATCGATAATCAAGTCGAAGTAGATGGTAAAGTTTGACTTGGCTGTCACACACCACCAAGGTCGTCGTGATTTACAAAAGACGGTTCGGTATCCTTGGATGAATGCCATGTTGGGATCAATTCACTACCTTCGAGTCACGAGCCATTGCACATTTTGACTCAAGTCAAGTCAAGTCGCTCGTTTTTGGAGGTGACTCGAGTCAAGTCAAGTCAAATTGAATTTTCGAAGTATGAGTGGTGATGCAAAGTCATTACATTTTGCTAACTGGTGATGGACAGATTAATTGGCCATTTATCTTGAATCAAATAGCGAATATAAAGTTAAATACACATGCAAAAAGGTGTTGCATCGCGCGCACACACGTAGAACTGCTAATAAAATACGCGAGTAACTGTCCACATGCAACAGTCTGGTTTTATTGCCAATATAGAGGATCGAATATGAAGCCTCGAGAAGTTGAACAAATTTATTTGCTACAACAGGCACTATCCATCTACACATCCGTGAGAATATTAAGGCATAAACTAAATTCGTTCGATTTAAATCATATAAGAGTGTTGGTAAAGGTGAGCGCTGTGCAATGTAGGCACTGAACCGTCTAAGAAACAAAGATATGTTGCTATTAGATTAATCTACAACTACTACTACAACGTAAGCAGTGAACGTTTAGTTATTGGTCGATTTATTTGTGATGTAATAATGGAGCGTCAGTGATTCGTACAATCAGTGAATGACTGATTGCTCTCACAAGTGACACCGACGTAACGCGGACAACCCGAACATAGATAAGATAGGATGATTTAATTGACACTGTTTACTTGATGACTTGAAATTGACTTGTGAATTTTGCTCCGAGTCATGAGTCAATCCTCATTTCTGAAGCACCGAGCCAAGTCAAGTCATTTTTACAAAGTGGACTTGAGTCATCCCAACACTGGATGAATGTGACTTCACATGACCGTCCCACGGTACTCGCACCCAAACACATAAATTACTTTTGCACTACTGCTATAATCAATCAAAGTAATCAATTCATTTATGTTACAGGATGTCAATAAAGGAGAAAACAGGAGCAAGACTGTTATCGAGGAGGCTGAAGATTCCGATACCGATAACATGGACTATTGCTAATGCAGAAATATTTGCTGAAGTCATTGCAAAGTTCTGTATCAAGGCCC
>ATSW01043317.1:0-12031 GCA_000444245.1 Botryllus schlosseri
TTTACTGACAAGACAGCATAATGGTTAAGCGACCGGCTTCTTGATCGGTAGGTCGTGGGTTCTATCCCCGGGCGGGTCAAACCAAAGACCTGATTACGTGATTAGTAACACTGGTATCCATGGCTTCCCTGCTTGGCGCTCATGCAATACTGGGATAGCATGGAGGGGTGATGCAAGACTTAGAAAGCCCTACAAGGCTATATCTGCACCTTCCTTGTACAGCGGCATATGCACATCATGTACTCATGATATGCATATGCACAGATCGTGTGTATGTCTATCCTGAGTCGGTGTATATGCCAAAAAAACATCAAGGACAAAAATAAACTACGTCCTTTTCTTTCCTTTAAAAAAAAAAATCAAAATATTATTAAACACACAAAACAAAAACTTTACAATGTATATTTAACGCAAATAAGCGTGACTTCTGCTGTTCCCTTTCAGATACTAGTTCACAGGTGCGTGGCTTCCCCACTACTGGAAACAGTGGAAAGTGTCATCATGATATTGCTCGGTCGAAACGCAACAGCATGATGCCAATTGCTTAATTACAAATGGTCTTATAAATATTGGAGATAGAATTGGCATTTTAGGAGGACGGGGTTTCGATTTTGAACCACAACCTTCCCTGCGTATACTGCTGCACGAGTAGTAACCTATCGCCAGAACAGTCATAATTCAACTACTGATCTCTCCTAGTCTCCCGCAATCTATGATGGCCAAGATATCCCGTGTCATGACAAATCATATGTACCAGTTGAGTGCGTGTCTTGACCTCCTTGGAACCCCTGAGACTTGCTTTGGGGACATCTAGTGCTCCATGTAACACGGGTTGAGAAACACTGGCAAGATCTTTAACAAAAATGGGGCCACTCTATAAGCCGACAGTTCGGAATTCATAATATTACACAACTTGGTGATGTCGAAACACCTATACAATTACAATAATATACCCTGAAACGGTAGAAATATATCATATTGTGACATACGATATAACATTCCCTCACATTTCATTCGAATATAATTATTAAATATTGAAAAAGCATATCCCAGCAACCCTTTCAATAAGCTGGACGTGTATACCTAAATTTTTGTGTTAAAGCCGAATTGACATTACCTTTAAAAATGCATTTCATCGCTTGCATTTATCAACGAGGTTGCTATTGTTTTGACCTTGTATGGCTAACAGGTCAAAAAACTGCAATCCAGGAATGTCGTGAGATAATGTTCGAACAACTTCTTGGCATGGTAAAGAATGGCACGATACGGGAAATTCATACTGTACGTCTCCTGAGCGAGTGCGGTGACGATACTGTTCAGAAAATGAATGTACACGTTCAACGAATTGCAATCCATGCGGAGGACCTGTTGCACAGTGACCAACTTTTACTGGCATCAATGATAAAAAGACTATCACCCCTTAAAACGACGTTCGTAAAGCAAATCACTCTGGATCCATCGATGGTCTCGTATATGAACGACTGTCTCGAATCTGTTGATACATTCGAGGTAACTCAAATGTTGATGAATTGATATCATAGGAGTTGGCTAAATCAATTTAAGTTTTAGTGTTTTGTTTTATTTTGATGGTGTCTTGTATTTAATTACCGTCTTCTATTAAAAGGCTGGTTATGAGATCATGGATTCAGTGGAAGAAAGGCATTTCTCTGATGTAATGACAATCCTAAACCAATCGGAATTGCTACACGTGCGCCTTCGGTGTAATGATGATGTAAAACTTTTATTCCTCGCTGATTGGATAAAAAGAGCGCAGGTATCACATTTGACTATTTTCGTGTATAGGTAAACTTCAGGAAATGAACAATATGTAGTTGTGGTTTCAGAACAGTTCACAATTCGTCCTCCTTTACAGGTTTGAGGGTCAGGCGCGATCGTAAAGTGACAACTGAAATGACACAATAGTAGTTTAAATTTGGATTTCGATGGCACGGTTGACTAAAAATAGGCCAAATCTATCCTATTTTACGCGTGGACTCGATTTGGAAGGATTCGGGATTCGTAAAATGACCTTTTTCTAGTCCATCTATCAATATTAGCAGTAATATTCCAAATTACTCGTATTAATGAATGCTACTGCATATTTTGTGGCTTCTAAAAAGCATCCTCTTTTCGGATCTCAGACTATGGTAACTAGGGATGATGCGAACGTGAGGTTCACGTTCGCGTTCTGTGTGTGAAACTCAGTAATTTAGAGGTTTACGTTCACAAATGAACCTTGGTAGTTTCTGCACTATAAACCTTGTCCATATATTACAATTTTCACATCATTAAAACATCTTAGGTTGATATTTATTGCATTTCAACTGCGGGCCACTCTATGCATGGCGCTGGCAGCATAAAAACATAAACACTAAACGAGCATGCACCTTGATAATCTCAAAAATTTCACTTGCTTTGTTACAAAAGTTTGCTCGAAATATCCAGCTTTCCGTTTGTGAATACTTAGTGACTCTCCGCTGAGAGCTTGACCCGCAATCACTCAACATCGAGAGCGAAATACGCTACATGTAGGCATAGGTGGTCGGCGAATGATGCTTATTCAACCAATCAATGAAATTGATATTGTTGTCTTCAGAGGTGGTCAAACTAGTCAGTAAAGTTACTCAAGTAGAAGTAGAAGTAGCGACGAAAAAATCTACTCAAGTACGAGTAGAAGCACATCTTCCATAAGCAACCTAAAACTACTTGAAGTAAAAGTAGAATTGACTGACTTTAAATCTACTCAAGTAAGTAAGAAGATGTGAAAACGGTCGTAATTCGTTCGCATGGACTGTCAAAAGCTGCAAATTGAGCTATGAGAAAGGCGCAGATCTTGATTCATATTGATGCATACAAGGAGGTATCAAATTTTCGACAGCATGAGCATTCGTCCGCATTATGGTATGAAAATGATAGCAGAGATCTGGAAATGCGATACTAATCCTCTGTTTACTCTAACCGCACGTTTTAGAAAATATCCTTGTATGGCGCCCTCCCCCATATTATAAGACCCGTAGTTTAGTGTAACAGCAATACGGAGAAGTTGTATCGGATACGGTGGAAACACTTTGCGCGATTGGTAATCGTTAATAAAAATATATGGTGGATTGTAAAGGCATTAATACACTTGCTTTTATACTTCAACATGCATGTTCTCCAGACAAAAGAACTGATACCTGTTAGAAATTAAAGTATGATACTGGGAATTGAAAGTGAGATATAAATACTACGTCTAAAAGCGGAAAATATATGTCATGTCTTTAGTCCAGAAAGTTTCAAAGGTTATATGCTGAAACAGGTCTAAAGCTAAAGAACAATCAGAGCAGGACACGCCAGTTACTGCTAGATTACGATATGATAAGTAAATGCTAGATAGCGAAACATAAGTTTTAAACGTTACGATGGGCCATATATACTGTGCTGAAATATTTCATATGGGCGACAATGCGGTGTGAACGGAACCACGCAACCCGCTACCTAAATTATATTCACCGATACTTTCGTGAATTCGTATTGGTCATTCCATATCCACTGTGCGCGAAGCGCGACGAAAATTCAGGACTTTACTCAACTTTTTTGAAAATTAAATGTTGATACTCCGTGAAAATAGCCCCGAAATTCCTCAAGCTATCCTCTTGATTGAAGTATTAAACTACTTCTTCTTGACACACTGAAAATAGCGGAAACACGGCCACATATTTTAATAATTGCTTCTAAGATGAGGATGCAGAAATCTGATATAGTCATTTCGCTTCGAAACGGTAATAGCAAATTTTGCATAGTATAATTCAGACCGGGGGTGAATACTTCATGAATGTAATCGATTGCGATAACGATTACTCCTGAACCACGCGATTACTCTTACGATTACGATTACAGCAAAATCAGTAAATAGTCGATTGCGATTACGATTACATTGGAAAAGTAATCACGATTACTCACGATTACATTTATTTTGAAATCTCGGAATATATACTGAATACGATATAAGGAGGTTCGTAACTGCCGCACCCCAAACTCTCCAATAGGTTGGAGAGCCAGCTCGAAGAGGACTCAAAAGTATTTCGTTAATCAACATAAATTATAGAATATTTTCGAGATATTTAATTAACTTTAAAATTTTCTTCGAGTTTCTTCGAGCTTGATTTTGAAATGCATACCTCTCACCCTCTAGAAAAAACATACTTAATTTATAGGAACAGGCATTTCGGTCCCGGTCATTACTACGCCACGACACACCAATAGACATATGCCATTTCGGCCAACATGCGACTCCACGAAGTGTGCTACCAGAAAAAGGCCTTGGCCGAAACATTGGGTATGTGTACATCAGGGGTGGGCAAACTACGGCCCGCGACCCGCAACACCGTTCTGCGGGGACCGCGAGAGTCTAAAGAAACTTTTTAAAAATATTGATAAAATATATTGTCAAAATCTAATTAATGTAAGGACTTGATTAAACTTTTTCTTAGTATATTTCACCATGATAATTTTAAGACAATGGTTCCCAAACTGGGGTGCACGATTCCCTTGGGGGTGTGAAGGCATCTGAAGAGGGCGCGAAGCTGAGCTTAACTGAAAAAATTTTTCGCGCTCCACGCGATTGAAATCCACTTCATAATTATTGCTCTGTATTTAGTCTGAATTTCATAGTTACAAATCTCTCATCCACAGTCGTAACCTTCCATGCCATCAAACTATCCGTTAGGTTTGCTAGCATCCTGGTTGCGTTTCACCATCATAAAGAGGGGCGTGTCTTAAAAAGTTTGAGAACCACTGTTCTAAGGTAAATACTTCCTATCTGAATTTTCATGTTCAATTTCTGGCGCGACAGCCCGATCTCAAGTCCCACGCCGTTTGAAAGGTTTCAACTGCTAAAGATCACAGAAATCCTAAACGAGATTGACATAATTCGGATCACGAATGGGATTTCAGATTGGCCACTCACTCCGGTTTTAAATATCTCAGTAATGTGCTTATAAAAACGATTCGCGCGTGTCTTTGGTAGATTCGTTCTCGGTATGCGTAGAATTGGGGTATTTATATTTTATCTACACATAGTAGAAGTGTGTTTGAAGCTAACATGGTTATGATGCTGTCAGCATTGTGTGTCCTGGAACTGAACCAAAAGTAGAGTTAGTAAATCTATGAACAGATCGCTGCTCACAGATTTAAATTTCAATCCGGTTCTAAGAATCGGGACTACCGACTTTCATCTCTATAGTCTTGACAACTTGGTTATTGAGGCCGACTAGCCTATGAAATCTCGCCACTATGTTTCTGACGCGAGTGCGATATCATCAAAGCAATGTCTGGTTAAATTTAAAAAAGCACATTATCTCCATGTCCTCACTATATTATCAAATACCAATATTGCGTTCTGGTTTATAATCCCAATTTTATATAGTGCGGCCCGCGACTGGATTTAGATGTTGAATGCGGCCCGCGAGCTCAAATGTTTGCCCACTCCTGGTGTACATGGTCACTTGGTCAGTAGTAGCGCCGGGTGGGCGTGACGAATAGTCCTGCTCCTCCAATCGGAACCCTACGATAATAACACCACCAGGGGCACCCAGGAATGAAGACGAGACAATGTGTGTGTGCGTCTCACGAAAATTTTCTTTTAGTCTTCTACGTTTGGGCGACTACAATATCTTTTGATTATATAACAGGCGGGAAGTCACGAATTGAGAACATGCAATAAAGTCATTATATCAACATACCATGAATTACGTGCCCGCAGCTCTGCCGGTATCTTACCATCGTGGCCGAGAGAGGAATAAAAATTAATAGTAGGATAATGTAATTACTAGGGCAAGTTTTTGCAACTTTTGCAACTTTTTTTTACAGCTTCCGGCAGCTTCCTAAACTAAAACTTGCCCTAGTAATTACCAATATTATTGACGAAATGTAGTCATCAACTAAAAAATTGACCACCCTATTGGAGGCCTAAACACCAACGTTTGGAGTGCGGGGCGAATTGCTGTTTAGGTCCTGATTCTACCTACAACCTACGCTAACATGGTGTACAAGCAGATTGCTATGGCGGCAGGTCCAAATGTTGAGTAACTAATTGCGAAATAACGATTGACGCCCGTTTCAAGTAGTAATAGAATCATATGAGAATAAGATAACGTGACATATAATTCTGCCTTCCACTTAACACAGATATTGCTGCTTGCTGCTGTTACGAGAAACGGCAAAGAACGACTCGGTTATAATGTGAATAAGCAGCTGTTGATTTTTAATGCTTCGTTATTGAAATCGTATAATGTTTCATTTGACGAGTACAAAATTTCAAATCTTTGTCCGGTGTCCTCGCCGAGCAGCAACGGTCAAACTGCGTTCAACTGAGCACAACCAAACATCAATACATAAGTTGCTATTTGAAACAAGCAGAGTGATGATTATCATCCTGCTGCGAGGTAGTAGCGTTTCGAAGGTATTGATAACCAGATATTCAGCATGACGGGTGTTCGTACAATCAAACCACAATTAACATCGAATATCTATTAACTATGTGTGAATACTTCTTAAGCAATGACGAGCAAATCTAATACTTTTGATGTAATAAGGAGCAGTGGCTTTTGAAAATCAGACGTCTGTGCCGTCACTAACGGGGTATAATATCTCTTCCTTGTTCACGAATGTTCAGTTTATGTCATAGTCCTTGAACGAATCAAAAGTAATGGTTCTTTCACAAAGAAATCGATTAGATATGTGAAGTAGTCGATAACGATTATGATTACTTTTGAATTTTTTCGAATGTAATCGATTGCGGTTACGATTAGTTAAATATGCTGTAATCGTCGTAATTGATCACGATTACTAATCGCGATTACCCCATGACTGGTATGATGTCACCTGAAGAAAAGTGGAATTCTAACAGCGTACACAAGCCTACAGCCAGGACCGTAACTGCCGTGGAGGACCGAGCTCGAAGGAGGACCAAAATTATTTCGTAAATTAACATAAATTGTAGAGTTTTTCTGAAATTTATGCAACATTTTGATACGTTCTTGATCTTGTTTCAACAATAACTCATACGACTGCGTCACAAGATGTTTTAAACATTGTCTTAAACAAAGGCCTTTTTAAAATATACAAAATTGTGTTTTTTTAAGTTGTAAAATCATGCCATAATTGTGTAAATACTTTCCAAAAAACATGTTGTATGAGCCTACGGACAATTGCCACCCGATATAGCCGACGTATATCGATATGGGATTGTTAAAACCCTCAAAATAGTCGGTTCAACATTAATAGTACATATATTTCGTCAAATGAGCTATATTTACAATTGTCAATGTCAATCCACTATGACGTCACAATCGAATATTAGTGACGTCATGTTTTTAAAAAACAAGAAAAACAATAAAAAACATGTTGTAAATTAGGGCCTTGTTTTAAACATGATTATTTTAAATTGATTTTTGTTTTAAATGCAACCCTAGCAACAATGATAAGGGTCGTGATCGAAGTGACTGCGGGTTTACTACGCGCTGAAAACCATCAATATCGAGCATGACTATGTCTTCGTGCAAAGAGAGCGAATGTTTGCGAGACGAAAACCAAGTATAATCATCAACGTGCGCCTTTGGATTTCCATTACCATAAGTGACAGATAATTTCACTAGTTCTATGGTTTTGTCTTTCAGCGTCGCGTGGCGAATTTCATTGCGAGTTACGGTAAGCCATCGAATGCCATATTAATAGCGTGAAAGATCTCCGCGTTTTCACGAGTTTACAGTTCGTCAAACTCAGGGTCTGAACCCTTCGGTAGGCGATACAAACCGTCGACGTCTCCGTGCTGATTCGTCGGTTTATAGCGAATGTAATATTGGAAAGCCCTGAGCGTTAGTGCCCATCGCTGTAAGCGTTGCTCTGTAATCACGGTAATTTTCTTGTCTGGCGAGAAAATAGCTAAAAGCGGTTTGTGGTCCGTCACGAGCGTAAATTATCTACCATACAAGAATTGACGAAATTTAGTGACTCTGTAAATAGCTTCCTTTTCTATTTGAGAGTAGGATTTTTGCGAATCGCAAAGCGTTTTCGATGCGTGCGCGATCGGTCTCTCTTCGCCATTGTGATCGATTGAGAGGACAGCGCCGATTCAGAATTGAGAAGCATCCTTTGACAAAATGAGATGCTTGTTTACATCATAATGAGCTAACTGCGTAGCGTCGATTACGTCGTTATTGAGAATGCGAAAAGCTGCGTCACAGTCCGCAGTCCAAATGAATTCCGCGTCTTTTTGAAGAAGACGGTAGTATGAAGCGACATTATTCGTAAAATTAGGAACAAACGCGTGATAATAATTGACTTTGCCCAGGAATGCCTGTAGCTGGCGAACAACATGAGGCTTAGGCAACTGTTTGATTGCTTCAACGGATTTGTTAGACGGGCGTTTGCCGTCCCTGTCAATTATGTGACCAAGATATTCGATAGTACTTTTAAAAAATTCACATTTAGCGAAATTGACGGTGAAACCGTATTCGGTGAGAAGCTTAAAAAGTAGCTAGAAGTTGCGAAAATGGTCGCGTTCATCAACGCCAGTAATGATTATGTCATCGATAAACTAGCAACACCGATTAAGCCGCCGATCATGGCATTATACAGCGTTGAAAATTAGCGGGACCAGATGCGACTTCGAAACACATGCGTTGATAACGGAAAATAGTTGAAAATAAGCATCGGCAAGATCAATTTTCGCGAAAATACGACCGCCCTGTAACTTATAAAGGATCTCATCTAAGGAGGGCAGGGGATGCAGATATATCTGAATTTGTTGATTTAATACTTAGAAGTCACCACAAATGCGTACTGATCCGTTAGACTTAGTGACGGCAACAATTGGTGCTGCCCAATCACTGTAGTTGATTGGTTCAAGAATACCTTGATTTGGTTCGAGAATACCTTGATTAACTAATTTATTTAATTCGGTTTGAAAAGCGATTTGCCTTGCAAAGAGCAAAGGGCGTGGCTTGATAAATACGGGCTTGACATTAGGTTTCAAGTGAATTGTCACCTTTGTCTTGGTGCATCGGCCTAATAAATTAGAGAAAATGGATGGAAATTTGGACTGAAAAGATACCAATTGACTGCGATTTGACGATCTGCGAGGAAATTGCATCCAAAGCAGATGTTCCCTTAGTGGTCATGGAGAAAGCATCGCTCCAATCGAGACCAAAATGTTTTGCCCACGGCGTTCCTCGAGAACTACCAACTTTAAGCCAACTCGAATTTCGGAACCCACCTGTACGGTTACAGTGCAAATACCTTTCACTTGCAGTGGCTTGTCGCCGTACGCCACGAAAGAGAAACGGTATGCTGAGAGTTTCGGAGAGCCGAAAGTTTTGTACCCAGTCAATCCCACCATGGCGGAGGGTGCAACAGTGTCCCACTGTGTCGGCAATGGAATGCCGTTGATGCCGGAGTTGATCCAGAGCTGGTTTCCCACTCGTCGATATAGTTGATCGATGTCGAAGGAGAGGAGCGAGAGTGAGCAGAAATTGACGGATGTGACCTGTTGCGTGACACTAGGTTTGGTAGACATGCATACAGGCTTTATATGACCTTTGCGACCACATTTCTGACATACTGCATGTCGATATTGACAGTCTTTTCTCTGCTGATCGATGAAACAGCGGCTGCAGGATTTCAGTCTCTCCAGGAAGTTGCTTTCGATGGATAGAAGTGTCTTTACCGTTACTATCGCCCTGGATAACCCTATCAGTTTCCAGCGTTTTCGCGTATGTTGCGGCTACTTTGAGAACGTCGTCAAGGGGTGGATTGGTTTGCGTTAGCCAGAGGTCTCAAACACGCGGCCCTCGAGACCACTTTGTGCGACCCGCGAGAGCATTTTCGATTTCGAAGTATTCGACAATATTTAACTACCAATTCTTTTTTTAATTTAAGAACTTAAAATTCGCTCTAAAACTATACTCCGGAAGCCAGAAACTACCTATCAAACTTCACTATCACATCAATTTCAAAAGTTACGACACAGTGGAAGATTACCTATGACTTGACATTACTTCTTTATGATGGCTAGAAATGACCGGTTGATGATTGGTATTGAAAATTGTGATTTGTATTTGGGCGCGACCTTTTGTAGAATTACTCGAACTCAGACTCAATGGGCGATAAAATAAAAATGACTCGAGTTGAGTCGCGTCAAAAGATACAATCAGAGAAGGACTTTCGTAACGCGGAACGCCGTGACTTGGTACAACCACGGACGCAACAAATTATCAAACTGGTATGGAAAATAGTAAAATATCAAAAAGTCGTAGCTTGCCTTTCGTAGCTTATTTAGATATCTAAGCAGGTCGGTATGGTAACCATTGGCATTACGTTGCCCTCTTGATGTATAGTTGGCTACATCCTGTGTCATCTTGGGTATCTTTATCCATGTTATTATCGCCAAATAAATGTGGCTCGTACAAAGTAGTCGTAGCCTACACTTCACAGCTGTAACACAAATGGTTTCTTCGGCGATCGGACATTTCTATTGCTATGGCATCGTAAATATATTCAAGTTGTTATTGGTCTGTTCAAATATTCGTAGGTAAATCTAACGCTGATTTAATTTGACTTTGGTTAGTTATCGGGAATATCCCCGAGACCCGGATTAGGCTGTACTGCTCTAATGCCCTGATATCAGATCAATATTGGTAAAATTCTAAAATTCTACCTATAATTGCGGCATGTCAAATGTCCGCTAACTGCAAAATTATAACACGACAGCTTTACGATGTCCTGATCCATTTGTACTCTCGCATGGTGTCTACAACTAATTATTTTGACAAACTATGCCAAGTGCAGCAACAAGTTTTTTCAAATATCTGAAAATGTTATTTCTTTCGTGCCAGTTGTGAATTCACAATAGTAAAACACATTTTTACGATGCGTGTGGAATGTCAGTCTGCAAGGTCCCGTCAAATAAGGCCTACTGGGCAATACATTGAATCCCCCTATATATTATTCGTGCTGGGGCCCGCGGCGCCATCAAAAAGTAGGAAAGTGGCTCGCGAGAACAATTGAGTTTAGGACCTCTGTGTTGGACAATGCCGTCTCACATCCGCGTGCGACGTTTCTTTAATGATGAGAGCACGCATTAGCTCATCAACGTAGCTCTGATCACATACATCTCTTGAGCATGTGAAGTTGCAATCCTTGGAGATTACGCGTAGAGTAGCGATCCAATCAGCATACGACTGTCCCGGCTGCATTTTGCAATTGTAAAGTTCGTACCTGGCTGCTTGCACACGACTCGAGTCCGTGAAGTGTGTAGACAACTTTTCAGTCAACGCGTCGAAGGTTTGCACACTGACATCAGCAGCACCAAACAAATTACGTAGGAGCGAGTACGTTTCAGGTCCGACTCTTCTTTTCTCCATGTTAGGAATGCCGTAAATTGCTAGGTGATGGTTGAATCGTTGCAGATATTGGTCCCATTTCTCCTTTGATTTGACGAACGAATCAAACTTGGGAGCGGTGGCTACAGATGTTGATGCACCGGGATTCAATCTCTGCTTTAATTGCACCATTTCTTTTTTGTGCTGAGCATTTTGTTGCTTCATGTCTTCTTTGTGCTGTGCCATCTCTTCTTTGTGCTGTGCTCGTGTTCCGCCATCATTTCATGCTGCTTCTCTAGAAGGTTCAATATACTTGCTTTCATGATTTATCTCAGTCGCAGAAATAACTATGAATCCGGCTTCTGACACCAATTGTTATGTTCTTGATCTTGTTTGATCAATAACTCAAACGACGAGGTTGCACTATGAAATCAGTATATTATACGGCAGAACAACTTTAGGACAGGCGATACGATCCAGAGTGCAGGTAAAAGAAAGACCAGTAGACAACAAAACACAAGGTATAAATACGAAGCACGACACACGAGGAAATAATGATTGGCGATAATTACTAATCCTAGACAAATAAGAAACAAACGATACCAACGTAAAATGCACGAACATAACAGATTCGATTCTGCAGATTATGCGTATTTTATTTAGACCCCTTT
>ATSW01043323.1:0-15320 GCA_000444245.1 Botryllus schlosseri
TTAAACTACTTCTACTTGACAAACTGAAAATAGCGAAAAGTAAGTAAGTAAGTAGATCGCAAAACATTATGAGGTAGAAGTAGAGAAAATCAGATCTACTTGAGTATGTACCAGAAGCAGAGGAAAACTACTTGAGTACTTCCAAAAAGTAGAATTACTTCGTTACTGACCACCTTTGATCGAGACCCAGCAGAAATTCGATTTTTACGGCGCATTTTTCAACATTTTGAATGCTATTCTCGAGCCTTTCGCGGGCCGTAGTTTGCCCACCCCTGTGATAGAGCAATGTGTTTTCTTGTATTCCGTCCTGATCATATAAAATGGTAGTAGTTATTCTTCGTTGACGCGGGTGTGCCGTTCTGTGCCGGACGCTTTTGACTCCGAGGTACATTAGTCGTTGAAATTTTAGGGACAGTGACCGCAATGGAACTGATACATAAACTTGGCAACATCTGGCTTCCTCATCTCTTCTATGTTTGCTCCGGCGAGCTCGAATAATAACGAATCAGATCCGATTGAGTGCCGGCTGCCGGGTCCCGAATCCGGACCGGGCTGAAGCGGCGTAACATGAGTCAGTATTTCTTGTCTTCAGCACTAGCAGACGCCGAACCGGAATAGGAGTTGAGACGTTGAAACTTTGCAGGATGTTTTATGCAAGAAGCAGGATAATATGCTTCCACTTCAATTTCGTGACCTGATATTTACAACCTGCCTTACGTAGTCCAAATGTCATCTGCGGTAGGTTCGATAGGGATAGGATTGTGAAATCTGAGAATCCGCAGCCGGTGCAGCATCGTACCGAAATAATGGCCAAGCCAAGGGCATATGCTTTTCATGGAGAGTTGATTTGCATTGAATTAGCATGCAGCCTGATCAGTGCTGCTTATTAATTGTCTCTTTGATATATTGAAGAATAACCAGAAGTGTTCAAAATACTTTGTCGAGGCTTAAGCATGCCCATACATTTATTTCAAAAGTTAATTCTTAATTGAAGGTGGCTACTTTAAAAATTGAGAAAAAATGTGTGCCAGAAATGTTGAAAATCGCTAAGAAACGATGACGTTTGACTCTGATACCACAGACTCCACAGGGATGACTGGATTGTCAGTGTATAGTAGGGGTACGTTTTGTGAAAATCGTGAAATGCAGTCTGCAGTTAGAATATGATGACTTGCTGAGGTAAATGACTGCAGCTGCTCCTGCTACACCCTCAACTTGAACTTGAGAGCACATGTATAAAACATAATGCTCCTTTAAATTATGGCATGAAGCCAAGCATAGGCCCGTACAACCTGTGATGTAGCACTAGACTACTCTAACTGTTACAGTAGCTGATATCTATGCATGACAGTGATGACACCATCAATATTATCCTAATAATTAGACGAAAAGTTGATGCTGTGGAAAATCAAGGTCTCAAAGATTGTGTTTGCTTTGATTATAACTCTCACCAACTCATGAACAAGAAATCATTCCGGAATTCATAGCATATGATATGACCTTTCACTGCTGTTGAGAACTTTATTTGGTTTTATAGTTTAATTTAAACATTTGGAAACAACGAACTCGGCAATCCTTCTGCAGAAGAAAAATCATAGCTCATTGATTCGCGAAACGACCCGTTTTAAAAAATGTTCTTTCCACATAATACGGATGGATGTGTTTTTCACTGTCCGCTCTGAAATCCTATTCTATGATCAGTGCAAAAGCAATCGAAATTATATTACGATTTCCATCTCCGTTGATATAGGAACAAGACTTTTTGGTATTGACTGAAATTAATAGCTCCAAACCTGGAGTGTCGAACTCAAATTGCGTCACGCGCCGGATTCAAACCTTCAAATCGCTCGCGGGTCAGACCAATTAACTGATTCCAAAATGTTGGTTCCAAATGGTTGATTTTCCATAAAGCCTCGAACCCAGTGGACATTTTTCGGTTTTCTCAAAATTAAGATGTCAATGTCAACGACTTCCTCAAGGTAACTAGAGTGAAACCGCCACACCGCAGTCAGATGGTTATAATTTGGCATATGAACAATTGAACATGCTCGACATTTGCTTTCTTGAGCAATTAATTAATAGAAGTATTTCTCAACAAAAATCTCAAGTATTTTTCAACCTACTCTGAATTGCTTAGCGGGCCGGATGAAATCGCCTGGCGAGCCGGATGTTTGACACCCCTGCTCTAAACGCTTTAATAGCTTGGAATTGACGACGAAATGCAAGTATATTTGTCAACCATGCAACCTCGTTTCAGTAGTACGGTATATTTATTAGGCTTACCATATTTTGGAAATCAAAAAAGAGGACACTTTTTCAGAAATTTGCAGCTTGCAAAACTGGAGTAAAATTCTGAAAAACCGGTCATCTTTTCGCTCAGAGCTAAAATCACCGTTTTTCACTCCGAAATACCCGCCGGAGCTTCACTTCTGTGCTAATATGCGGCATATCACTCGCAATTTGCTCTAAATCTGCCTAAATTTTCAAAAAAGAGGACAAAAGGGCGTCCTCCGAGGACACTTTAAAAAAAGTCAAAAAAGAGGACAAATCCTCTTAAAAGAGGACGTATGGTAAGCCTAATATATATGTACATGTAAACAAGCACATCCGTTGCGTTAGCATGTCGAAATTATTTTTTTTCAATCAACTTTTCGTTTGCAAGTGTGCCGCAGCCGTTTTATAATTTCTCTAGTCTTTGGGAACCACTAAATTAGGCTACCACTATTTTCACAGTATATAGATAGCATATTTCCCAAACTTGGACTTTATAGCATATTTCCCAAACTTGGACTTTATCAGCTAAATAGTCAGCCTTATTCTACACTCATTCTATTATACACTTCTTGCTCCGATTACTTTAATTTATCAACACGCTTAATTAGGCATTGAAATGCTTGGCTGTTTTTAGCCTCACAGAGATTCAGATTTTGGGTGACCAGGAGCAGTCAGTAAGGCATTTCGCAAGATGTTAGGGGAGCATAAGACAAGATTCCATGCACGCGAATGGCCGCTGGCCCGCTGCGTTCTTGGAATTTTCAAATATACTGGGCTATGGTATCATGTTTGCTGATGCTGACAATTCATGTTCCGTCAGGTAACATGAGGCTGTTCCTCCGCTTTTATTGCAAACTCTTGTTATAATATGTATTTGAATAAGGTTGAGAGCTGAATTCCCTCAGTGTTCAGTTTTAAGCACACTTCCTAAAGCCATCCAATCCCACACTAACAATTGAATATCTCACTTGTATATTATCTTACTTGTCAACAGATATTTGGTTGTTTAATTTTTATATATCATCTGTAAGCTACACTCCGTCGAAATTGGTCGCGATGGCTTCTGAAAAACTCTGGGATCCCGAAGAACACGGGCTAGAAAAGAAGTTCCGCCTGACCGACTACACCGGACTAAAAGGATGAGGTTGTAAAGTCCCTCAAAAAGTTCTGCTCAAACTTCTTGAGGGTCTTACCAACGACGGACAGCCTTCACAACGTGAAGGCTTCCCACAGACGCTACCCACAATTGGCATAGGTCTAGATTCATGTGTAATACCTCTAAGATTTGGGGGTCTTTCTTTACTTCAAACTACTGACTTTTTTTACCCACTTGTCAACGACCCGTACGCTATGGGTAAAATCGCTTGCGCCAACGTGCTTAGCGATCTTTACGCTATGGGCGTTACGGAATGCGATAACATGTTGATGCTACTTGGATTGAGTTCAAAGTTTACGGAAGAAGAACGCGACGTTGTAGTGCCTATGATGATCCAAGGATTCAGAGACCTCGCTGTAGAAGCTGGCACGAATGTAACCGGGGGTCAAACGGTTATTAACCCTTGGTGTCTGATTGGAGGTGTGGCGACGTCTGTATGTCAACAAAACGAATTCATTATGCCTGATCAAGCAGTCGTCGGCGATGTACTTGTGCTGACTAAACCTTTAGGAACGCAACCGGCTGTCAACGCGTTTCAATGGATGAATCAAAAGAATCAACATTGGAATAGAATTAAGCACGTTATTTCGGCGGAAGATACAATCAAAGCGTACAGCGACGCTATCTTACATATGTCGAGACTAAACCGTCACGCGGCGAGACTGATGCACGTATTTCAAGCCCACGCGGCTACCGATGTAACAGGTTTCGGCATATTGGGACACGCTGAGAATTTAGCGAAACAGCAACGTAACGAAGTGACTTTCGCCATTCACAATTTGCCGGTGATATCGAAAATGGCGGCCGTGAGCCGAGCTAGCATCGTCAATTTCGGATTGCTGAAAGGAA
This sequence comes from Botryllus schlosseri, assembly GCA_000444245.1. Taxonomy (NCBI): domain Eukaryota; kingdom Metazoa; phylum Chordata; class Ascidiacea; order Stolidobranchia; family Styelidae; genus Botryllus; species Botryllus schlosseri. The sequence continues at coordinate 4,280 of ATSW01043323.1, forward strand.
CTTCCGCCGAGACATCTGGCGGTCTGCTAATCGTACTCTCCCGAGAGCAAGCTACCAAGTACTGCCAGCAAATGATCGCCACCGAAGGACACCAGGCGTGGATTATCGGGGTCGTTGAAAAAGGAGACAGGTCTGCCCGAATTATCGGCAGGCCGAGAATTATAGAAGTCTCTCACACGAAACCGGAAAACGCGTTGCAACCAAAAACGCAGGCTCCAGACCCGCACATACCACAGCCCGTTGACCCGAACAGCTTGCCGCAATCATCTAGAAAACGTACTCACGAAATGATGGATAACATCGGCACGCAGCCTCAAGCGTCGGCGTTACCGAATCAGAATAACACGATTCCCATTATGACGACTACTCAACAGGGTATGATGCCAGTGAACACAACAGCCGGATTGGTTCCGAATAATTGTATTATGCAACCGCATGACGGTCAAAATCAAGGGTATCAACAATTGCATTATAATAATCAGTAAAAAAATGAAGAGAAAGGGTGTCCGGACGCAGTGTTTTCCGAATGGTTCACAATCCTGGTTGAAAATGTCATATTTTAGGTTACTTTTTGTGAGATTTTAATGCGTAAATGGGTTCCTTCGTATTGATTATTATTTCGGTGATATGGAAGCACGGTTATTGGTTTTTTGGTATTTCAAGTAGAGCTGACAAATACTTGCTAGTATTTTACCTTCAAGTTTGCTTTGCACTCCTTGCTTTACGAATCACTATGCGGGTGTGAGCAGCCTGCCGTAGCTGATTTGAAAGCATTTGTCGTTGCTTTTGATCACAAAGTTTATGAATACCTGTATCTGAAACGGTAAATGTGCTGTAGTGCAGGGGCGAGATGCTTTTTGTGATTTGAGAGTACAACACGTTCTCTTTTGGTCATTTTTTGCTTGCATATTGTAGTGAATTGTGTTATGCGTGGCCGCACATGTTCGAGTATCTGGATGATAATTTTCAAATTGAAAACTGTTTTTCCAGCTTTCTGACAAATTTGATTTGGTGGTTTGGGAGAATAGGCAACATGCGTTGAGCGGAGTGCGAATCATGGATGGCGGAAATGATGGTGGGGCACAGCAGTCATTGAGTGAAAAATATCGCGATCCTGTTTGTGAACTACCTGATCTCATGTCGTCAGATCAAGTGGATAGGTCGGATTCACAGGAATTCGATGTGATTTCTGATGGAGTGGAAGTGGCATCCATTTCGGAACATGATCGCACATTATCTTCCGACTCAGACTCGGAAGCCGGCGAATATTTTCACTCTAAACCGCAATCTCATAAACTGATTAATTACAGTCGACAAACAAACAGTCAACCAACACAGGTTCAACCGTCTGAAATCAAATACCTATGCAAACATTGTGACTATGCGACGATGAGTTATTCCAACATAACATGTCATTTCGAGTACGTGCATCCTGGCATCACGGTATATGGAGAGCTGCCTCAACACTACAGGATGGTGTGTAAGCGTAGACGAGTCAGAAAAGTGCCGTTTCTGTATTTCTGCCGATACTGCAACTACATCACTTTGAATAGGACTCGTTATATATTGCACAGCAGAAAGTTCCACGCGAAACGTAAAGCAAACCCGAGCAAACAAGGTTCGTCTGTCACGACCGGCGCTAACAGGAAGTATTTAGAAGCTCTCTTTCTTGCTAAAGAAGAACCGACGAAAAGTAAAGTCAAGGCCCGCAGGCTGCTGTCAGTATATCATCCTAGCTCGGCTGTTTTACAGACGCAAAAAATGTCGTGTGTGGTTTGTAAAAAGCTGTTTTTGGACAGCCGTTCTTTGGTGGAACATTACGAATCGCAGCATCCGCGAGATGGTACGGGAATAGATGAAGTCGCCGAGAACTTCAAGTGTCAAATGTGCGATTGGACGTGCCCCACTCAACTAGGGTTACATGAGCATTACACTGAATCTCATCTCACCGATTTAGATGATTCCTCGCACACGCCTGATTCACACTCCGTGCTCCGTATCAAAAGACGCGAACGTACCAAAACCTACGACCGCGACTCGTTGCACGATTACCTGGACAAAGTTGATGCTTCGCTTCTATCCGTGTTGAATTATTTCGGCAATGCGTCCGAATGTCACATTAGTACATATCACATTCCTTGTGTTGCGTGTGATTTCTCCACCGTGAATCTGTTATCGTTATTGAATCATTATAAACAATATCACGACGGCTGCTATCCTAAAAAGTTTGCGTTGTTTTTGTTGGGAAAGTTTCGAATCCACGTCAAGACTATTCTTGTATCGCAGTCCACCGCCAAATACATTGAGGCCGAAGACGGGGGGTGGTTGATTGACAACCATGGGATTTTACAGTGCTACCAATACAGATGTAGAATTTGTGGATTTAAATGTGATTGGCTCGCGCAGATGTTGGCACATAAAGTCGAACACAGTCATACGCAATTCTCTTTACATAATGTCCAAAGGAATCGTTCATCTCCGTCGGATTCTACCTATTCTTCATTTCTTCAATGCTCTATATGTTACCGAGTTGAATTCACTGGAATAGCCATGGCCATGCACTACAGAGAAGTACACAGTCAGCACAGTTATCAATCCGAAGTGGACCGTATCAGTATGGAGGAGATGAAAACTTGTGATCATTGCGATTTTGTTGGGAATCTAGACGCAATGCAGTGGCATTACCTCGACAAGCATAACATTGGTAAAATAGATTGGTCCAGTTTAATCGAAGCTGCCCAAATAAAGTACGAGGATATGAGATGCTGTGTCTGCAAATACACCCCTTCTGACGACATGGATTTGATCGCACATTATCAAAAGCGACATGCGGCTGAATCAACTACTTTTACCTACTCATCTGTCGATAACCTCTACTCGTGTTTGCTTTGCCGCTCGGAAATGGTATCTCTGCGTGAAATTACAAGTCATTGTGATCGTTGCTTGAGCGCGAAGCCGGAATCAAACGAAAAGAGAGTACGATATTCCACCTGCGTGGATTGCTCGCAAGTTTTTAAAAGGCGTACACCCGACAGCACTATCTGGCGGCATGTGGTACAGCATCATTGTGGTAACACTATTCCCTTCAATGTGTATGATTTGGAACCGCATACGTTGCGGTACGGATTTTGGGATGTCGGCGATACAAATTTTGTAATTCCAAACTTGCCCGCTTCCACCGATGAGCTCAATTATTCTCCTGATTCACAGAGTTCTGAAAATCAAAACTATGCCTCGTCCGAAGAATCTTATCGTTGTGATAGCGCGGAGGAAAAAATAACGATAAAAAATGTAAGAGGTGCTTCCGCAGACTCGTCTTCGAACGAGGACACGAAAAAGCGAAGTCCTGTCGTCGCTCTTTATGATCTGAAGAACGATAACGCTTTGAATAAGAAGATGTACAAGCATGTGAGTAATGGAGTGAATATTTCAAGCCAAAACATGTGCTCACGTGCAGGTGTAGATTCCGAGGCGCGGAATGCACCTCGTGTTACCGATTTCAATCATTTTAATACCGGAGAGGATATCGAATCTGTGAACGTTTGCAAGGGCGAGCCGGTGACACCAAGCAAGCCTGGTGAAGGTTGTTTTCTCAAAGTTCGCAAACTGAAGTTGGAAAATGACTCTACTGTGGTGACGTTATCTCCTGCTGACTGCGCAACTGATTCTCTTCGGGTAAATATGGATTTAAAAGTGCTGTCCTCGAGCAATGGCGTTGAAAGCGTAAAGACCGAACCGGCGGAAGTACAGGAGGAACCCGCAAAGTGCTTCGTCATTTGCAAGTTCTGCTTGGAAGGCTCGGTCCAGCGCGAAGAATTTGAAAGCCATATCGCCCGCGATCACGGCGTCTCTCTTGACGTCAGATGCTTTGGATGTGACGCTACTTTTGCGGACCTGTCCCGCTGTGTGTGGCATCACAAGCACATCCACGGTGATGAGTTGGACGTAGGGACAGTCCTCAATTTTTTGCTGGAGGATATCGGTCGTGGCGAAGACGGGAACTATGTCTGCGTGTGGTGCGGGTTTACGAGTTTGACAAAGTTTACAGTATTGAATCATCTCAATGTAAAGCATGTTATGTCTGCGACTGAACGTAGTTACTTCAAGAATGGTTCTCATATCAAGTCTGGAACGACAAAGCGTGCTCATGTTCAGTCTAGAGCGATGAAGCGTGCGTATATCGAGTCTAGAGCGAAGGTTCATGCTCATACGGAGTCTGGAGTGACCATGCGTACTCGTGGTATGGAGTCAGATAGAGAGAATTTGATATCTGGCCCATCGTTGAGGAGTCGCACGCAAGCAGTTCCGAACGCGTACAGCTCGGATTCTTCTGACAACGATCTCGAATTCACTGCGAAATCGTGTGATAGAGGTTTGGAAAAATCTGAAGCATCTCCCGAAATTTCTTTCGTCCTGTCGCGAGAGTGCGGTTGCGGAACTGAGCCATGCGTGATTCGGGATTGTGGCGCGCAACGCCCGTACCTGTGTTCGCTGTGCAAGGCTGGGTTTTCATGCCCGGCCGCTTTCCTGAGTCACTGTCAGGCACGGCACGAGGATTTGGGCGCAGTGCGGCGTGTGTCGAATCGCGTTCTGCAGTTGTGCGGGACATCTGGCATGAGTACGGCTAGAGAAAGCTTTTCTGGCTTGAAGGATTGGAATAATCCCAAGGTATGTTTGATAGCTGGACACTGATCGAAGTCAGAATTTTGAGCCAATATATTATGCTGGTATAAATGTATCATTTTTCTATTAGTACAGGAGTACTTACCGCGGACCCCTAAGTCTTTTGTGATGACTGTAAAAATGCCGTCAATTTTGTCCAGCCCACTGTCACTGCCTGGTTACCAATTGGAGTGCAATTATTAGTGTTGGTATCGGTAGTGCGACTATTGTATGACGTGTGGTTAGCGCCGAAAATAAGACAAAATAAGGATGTAGGTTTGACGGATCTTATAAGTATGGACAATTTAGTTGCATAGATGTAGTTTCAACATAAGCCTTTCTTGGCCCTTGTAAGTAGTCCGCGAACCCCCTAGGGGTCCATGGACCCCAGATGTAGAACCGCTGGGCTAGTAGCTACTTTTAATATGTCGGTTTGATGTGTATATGAGTGTCAAACTTGACAGGGCAAGAAACTAGTGCTTCCATTCAAGCAGGCGTACGTTGTAGTTCCGGAAACAGCTTCTCTGCCGAAAACTGAACCACCGTACTCCAATAGGCCCACCACTCAGACATTGCTGATGACTCTCTCATTTGAAACAGTTAGAGGAGTGATGGCATCCTTGGACTGGCCGATAAATGTTATCCTTTGATAGTCGATATCATTTGCACTGGCCTGGATCGCCAATATGTTGGGGCAGGCACTAATTTTCAGCTTTCACGCAGCATGAGAAGTACTAGTAGGTTTTCTCTGCTTGTGCGAACTTTTTGGTTTCTTATTTAACGGATTCCATTGCAGCAAGCCAATACTTTTATTGATTTAGTTTGATCCACATTTGCTTATCTACCTCGTCATACTCCGATAGCTGTGTGAGCACATTCATATAAAACTGCTGGTGCTTGATAGCTTATCTCCGTTCCAGTTGTAAATTATTTCCCACGTTTCCCCAGTGGCAATACTCTACGATGCTGACTTGTCACCTTTTCAGGTGGTATTAATAGAAAGAGTTCAAATCTTGTGTTTGCTAACAATGTCACCGACTGTGCTTAATTGACATTTGTATGGTGTGGCCAAATGTAAACAATGCTAGAGGTAATTTAATCCCTTGCTTGTAGAATGTATACATAGCCTCAAACAGCAAGGGTGCTCAATTTTGTTGTTCGCATCTCGCAATATACGACGGGATATTGTAATATTTGTGGTTATGTATCGGAGAATTTGAAACTTTGAACAAAGTAGCGTGTGGATGTACTCTTTACGTTTCTTCAGAGCATATTCCACAAACACCACTGGTGCTGCTGTCAATGCGTCGACGCCTTCAATTCTCTTGAAGATTTGCACCAACATTCTCTTGAAAAACATCCTGGAAGTAGAGTATGACACAAACCGAACGTATTGGGTCCTGCGACTTTGTGAATTATACAAACAATATTGCCTGTTCAGATGCTGCTATGCAAGCATTGTGACTTCTTCACGATGGTAGAGGAAGAAATTGTCGATCACGTGGACGTGCACTCTAGCTTTGCGGACAGGTGTGAATTTATCTACCGATTTTTGCTTCTAGCCGGAATAATGCTGGCATTTATCAGTTCTCTGTTGTGCGTTGTCATGGAATGTGGATACGACCACAGCTTTCTGATCTGGTCAAACTGACTAAGGTGTCTGATTCAACCAGAGTTGTAACCAAGTCATAAGGTTTCGAGTCACAAGTCAATCGAATCACTTTTATAGTTTTGACTCGAGTCAAGTCCAAGTCAGCTAGTAGAGAGTCGAGTCCGAGTCATAGTGTTTTTACTGGAGTCTTAGTCCAAGTCATTATGTTCACTGTTCAGTTTTCTGTTCATTCCGGCTCAATCCACTTTCTCAACTCTGCTCTAGTGATATAGAATGGCTCGCATTCATAATATAGTACTTTTCCTTGGTCCTAACAGTTTCTGGCCCTATTTTCCAAGTATCAGGACTGATAGACGAAATACCAATAATGTGGATACTTTACTATTCTTCGAAGTCTGTCTTGTCCGTGCCACTCTCGAGTCATATGACTTAGTATGAGTCATGCACATTGCGCAATGAGCCAATACAAAAATTGACTCGAGTAAAGTCACCAAAAAGTCATGACTGGAGTCGAGTCAATACAACCCTGGATTCAACTGTCAAGACTAATTCTTATCATGGTTGTAACCAAGTCACAAGTCAATCTTACTTTGATAGTTTCAAATCGAGTCAAGTCTAGTCATTTTCAATTCGCCATCAAGTGTTGAGAATGGAGACCGAGACCAATTCATGCTGTTTAGTGTTTATTACTGTTGAGTCTCGAGTGTAAGTCCTGTTCAACTCATGTTTTGTAACTCTGCTGACGTGAAACAAATCCCCCACATGCATGACATAGTCATTTGTCTTATCCTTATCCGGAGATCATCAGTAAATAAGTACTTCTACTTTGTCAAAGTAGCCTACTCGGTAGATTTTGCCCAGTTGCACTACTTCCTCAATCATTTAAAAACTTTGGACTACTTTTCCTTCAGAGTTTCAGTTTTATTTTGCCACACTAAGCCTAGAATAATTCTTTCTACTTAATGGAAGCCGTTACCGCTACTTGGGTGCAAACGATGACAACCTTGACCTTCACTCCTAACGGGATTATTCAAACAGATTAAAGACAGTATCTTGCCCGATTTGTTATGAGTCATGCGAAATGACAAGTCGAGTCAATTCGCAACGTGACTCAAAATGAGTCGTTTTCCGTCTTCAATAATATGGCTCGAGTCTGGTCATGACTCAATTCATTGCAATCTGCAACCCCGATTCTTACGCTGCGTCGGTTGTTTACAATACTCAACTTCAAAACCATACTTTATTATACGAAAATCCTCATTTAAAGGGTTGTTTTTCTTGCCTGATCTAACCATACGGTGTATCTTGCAGCGCTGGCTCGCACGAATTTGAATCTGATGTTGCGGTAAGTGACCATTTCTTCTCGTTATGAACAGTTTGCATTGAATTGATGTCTGTTCGTAGCGCGAACGTTCTTGACGCTTCTATTTAGGATACCGGGGATTTTGAGTTGGTCCGTGTGAAAGGACCCGCTCTGAGTGCTCGAAAAACTATTCGCAGTGGAAACCGCTTGATACCTAATCAAGCCAGTCCTCGTCCATCTCTTCACGGCTCCAGCTGCTCGGAAACCAAATATTCTCCACCGTAAGTTTGATCTACTTCTATCCCTATTTTCGTGGGATGAGTCCTTCATTACAGTTAGCAACAGAGATATTAACTATTCGGGATTGGTGACATTGACACAAATAGCAAGAAGCCCCCTGAAAAGTGAACCCATGTTTCAATATTGTCGATACGCGGTTATCGAGTTGACATGTGAAACGTTCATGATAATATTTATATTATCTTTATAAAATCGACTTACGTAGTGAACGCGCAGTCGTGCGTTTACATGGCGAAGTGGGTTATTTTGTTCTCCCAACAACACTGATTTGCCATAAATGTTAAATTGTTCATTCTAATGTTTTCGATCTGCACAAAAATTAAATTTTAAAAGGCTTTTGACACTATGTTGATGCACAGATCATTTTGTGCATCTGTAAACTATAGTAATGCATTAGACTGTGTATATTGGGGTAGATTTTTGTTTTTATGGCTGGGTGAAAATTTGCCAATTAGCATATAAGCGTTCCCCAGGTTAGTAAAGGTTAAGTACCAGTGCAATATAATTGTCAGGACTAAAACTATAAACGGTTATCTCTAATTCTCTAACATGGTTTTATCTATAGACACAATTAGTAATATGATAATTATTTGACATGTTACAGGTATTTCTTTACTGGTGCATGCAGTAGGCTTCACTTTAATTTGAAGTCTGTTCTGCTTGAGTTATCTCTCTGAAGCCTGATGTTCGATTTGAGGCGTGTTACCTTGCTTTGTGTTGTAGTTCGTTGGACGATAGCACGGACGACATCTTGCTCCACATCAAAAAGGAGTTGTCAACGCCGCAATTATCGTGCAAGTTTTGCGATTACACCTGCGACGATTTGGAGTCTTTGGACGGTCATCTCGCGAATTTTCATAAGGTCTCATCAGATCTTTCTCAATTGTTCATCCCGAACTTCTAATTAGTGGCAGTGATTTGAAAATGTATCCCGTACAACCTTCATTTATGTACGATCAAACTGCAACTGAGTAAGAAACTAATACTTTCGGTTTCAATCAAACAGTAGTTTTGAAAACGCAGCACATTATTTCTAATTGTCAATCTTGTATTCTTGAAACAGCCTTTCGATTTCTTGAACTTAAACTGTAACTGTACTGTATGTACCAACAGATTGTGAAAAATCTGAAGTTGGCAGTTCCCGAGCTAGAAGCGGATTTAAAATGTCGAAAAACAGGTAAGGTCTTTCGCAGGGTTAAAGTGTTCGTATATCGGATATGACTGAACTTTACAATTCCCAACTAGTACTTATCTTCCAATGTCAAGTCCTTTCTGTCGATAGGTGTTTTTCTCATTTTGTGGGAGATATTGGTGTGCTGCCCAAATTGTTGAAAGTCTCGCCGTATTTTTCCAAGGTTGACCGCGAAAATGAAGCATATCACAGCCAAAAATATAATTAGCCATGAAAATAAATGAGCCTCAAGGCCAGTATAATACCGTGTGGCGCCAAACAACTTTTGTAATTGTCTATTTGAACGCAATTGTTGCTATATTGTAATGTATATGCTGTGTGCACTATTCTTATTCCATTTCTCACTACATTAATAGTTTACTTCTTGAAATACCCATGGTAAAACTCACCTTCACCATCGATAAGCAATCCCATTAACAACGTCCAATTCGCTGTATGCCGCCACTAAATAGCTAGAGTTTCAAGACGTGTCCAAGTCCATTTTGCGGCAGAAATTGGCGTGTTTGCCCATGAAGGCCCGGTGTGATCTGGCAAACCTTGTGATGGGTCGATTTTCATTCATTTTGCGCTCACCCCAATGTTGTTTCAATCCATCCATTTCAGAGGCATCCTAGGGTTTGTGAAGTTGGCTGTGTCAGAGTTATATTATTGAGGCTTAATACCACTAATGTTTGCTGTCAGAGGCGGGCATTCAGTCCTAAGTTACAGTATGCTAGATTTGGATGATTTTTTAGTTTATCCCAATATAGCTCGTATTAATCAACAATGCGCTCAGATTTGTTTCAATACAACCAGAGCTGAAAAGTTCACCCACCGAGTCGAGCGATGCAGTGGTTTTATCCGATTCCGACGAAGACCTGCAATCCGCCGATACTCCGACCACTTCCCGCCACAGTTTAAGAGGATATGTTACTAACTTGACGTGTCCTTATTGCGGTTTTGAATCGCATTCTACTAACCAATATAATGTCCATATTGAACGGCACGCACCGTAACTACATAAGGTACGCAAGCTTGACGCTGGAGGCGCTTAACAAGGGCCCAAAACTGATTATCTTGATGTTCTTTTGTTTCCTGTTTTCTTTTGCCCTTTTATTTAATTGAAAGTCGATATATATATATATATATACGCTGGAGTGATGCGGGTGCATTGTGCAATATGCCATCCATCCTATCACTAACCTCCGTTTTGTTGCTAAATCGCAGCACAGTTCTTGATTTTATTGAACTTTCTTTTTTCTATCAATGTAGGTAGCATAACAATCCGTCATAGTAATGCTTTCTCTGATGTGCTTCCTACTTTCACACTTAATATATTGGAGTTGGCTGCTGGTTCCCTATTGGGTGTACGTATGATATTGATATGTCATTTCTGATATTAATCTTGAATGCTCGATGTTTCCTATTAGCTACTATGATTTTATCCTAGATTCTAACTTGTTTTCCGCTTCCATTTAGTTTTACTTCACAATTCGTAGCGGATCAACTATTTGTCTTGTCGTCTTGAATTTTGGCGCTCATTGTGACGTTCTAGGCCTGGCGGTTCGACAGAACTTCGACCCACAAGTGACTGATTGTAAATCGAATCGAATCCGATTGCCTCTCGTCGTCATTTTTAGTTGCAGCTGCCTAGTTCATAGATTTTGAATTTGCCTGATCCGATTTTTCATTCCTTCAGTATTGTGTAATGCGTAGTACGTCAACTATCGTCCAACGATGCGGAAAAGTTCCTGTTCCTTATACAGTATGTTTATAATTTTCTTAGATTGCGATTCGTTCCTCATTTTTTTTAGATTTCAAATTCGTAATCTTATTTTATATATTCTTGCCTACAATTTTATACAGATTTTTATTCAGCATAACCCTGCGTGCCAATAACAAGAATAATTAACCAGACCGATGCTTCACAGTTGAAAATTGTAGATGCATGCGTTTGCCTGAGCAGTGAGCAAATTTTTCACTTCAAAATTTT
>ATSW01043348.1:0-10352 GCA_000444245.1 Botryllus schlosseri
TGTCAAAACATCCGCCCTACTTATGATAAAAGAAAGCTCCGGAGCTGAAGCTGAAGCAGTTAAAAATTTACGACTGCTCCAAAGCCCTGGTCTTAACGTAGTGGAATTGTTCACTGAACTAAATCATTATTCCTGTTGTTTTGCGGATCATGCTACTTCGATATCATAATGATATTCTACCGAGCAGATAAAATCGTATTCATCGTTCTTGAACTGCCGACCGACGGGTCACTTCCGCCAAAGCCTCTTGTCAGACACCGATTAATACAGATCGGATAGCGAGGAGAAGCATATAAAGATTCAACTCCAACAATTCGGAAAGAATTCTTGATCTTACCACTACGCTATACTCGTCGGATCGGCTGTTACGTTTGACCACAATATATCATATCATTCATACGCGTAAATGAACAACTGTTCGAGTGAATATAATATTCAAATTGGCTAAAATAAGATGCTATATGCATTTTGCATATAATCGGCTTCGCCGATGATAACTACTGTCTACCGATGTATGGCGTTTAGCACTATAATCAGTTAGTAATCGTTTAATCTTTCAAATGTGAATATATTTCCTAATTGTATCTATCAACGGTAGTCTATCGTGACGGCGCGGTCGGTTTTCACGTCTGCTAAATTCTTTTCGTCCAACCAAGTAAATCCTCATCCGAGATTCAACAGCCCGGAATTGAAAAGCATCGAAGTTCGTATTTACGTAGCGTTGATTTGCGGTATTCGGGCCTCTGAGAAGACCTGGTAAGTACACCAGCGAGAACAAAGTTGAACTAGAGCCAAGTTAACACAAGTAGACTACTGTATTTCATCCTCAAGACAGCGTATTTATACGAATAGCGGGTTAGAGTCAGTATAACTGATATTTTTATATCAAAGGTATATCATATTTGAAACCTGCATGATAAATGACACACACCTAATCAACAAAAATACTTTCATTTGTTTTGCAAACGACCTTTATTTGTCTCAAATTTTAGGAATATCAATAATAGGAAACTGTAATTCCGGCCTTCTTACTAAACAACTGCGATCGGTACGCAATTTAGAGATCGTGGATTAAATATATCATGTCCGGAGAGTAGATACACACATTCTCGTAACCGCTTATATGTGTCATTATCATTACCATCATTTTTATTAACACTGAAGTTCAAAATTCATTCATGATGATACATTCACCAATTCGTCCTTCTGATTGTAGATCTGAATATGGTTCTTCACTCGTGGATTTCCATAACTGCTAAAAAGCTATCTTCCGGCAAAGATATCAATTCATAGACACTTTCATGTTGATGTTTTGTCCAGCTCTCAAATGATAGTTTATGTGTCAGTGAGAAACTGTCGATACATTGATTTTGATACATTATTAAAGAGAACAAATTTATGCATTATTATTATCACATAATACAGGTATCACGACGCGTAACACCTCTGTATCAAGCGAAACCTCGGCACGGTTCTGGTGTAACCCATTCGGTGAAAATCGGTGCTCGGTCAATGATACGTGTTATTGCGTTCAAGCCGAGCCAACTTGAGCTAGTGAACTGCTGGTAACATTCTGAGCCATCGTCTAAGCCCTGAAATATAAAGTTTAGAAGTACAATCAGCTGTAAAGGACTACACAGTAAACCATAAATTATAGTCAGAAATATACACGTTAAAAAAGTCACAAGTTGTGTTATTGCTAATATGACGAAAGTTATAGGCTGTCAGTAACTTTCAAATTCACAACTTGATAGGTAAATTTTAATATGGAAGCCTCCCAACTATGCTGCATATAGTTTTTAGTGGTAGGGGTGATGCGAATGTCATCTTTGCAGTCGTTTCTGGTATCTAAGTCTTGGTGATTCTGGGGTTGGAAATAGCAAACAGTTTTTGCACATATTTGTGAATACCAGAATTATCCAGTAAATTCAAAATTTCTTATCAAAATTCTTCAGATTCATGTCACTCGATGTATCACGGTGGCAACATGAAACTATATGCAACACAAAACCAGGACGAACCGCGTGGTCTCATAATTTATAGGGATTTTCGACAATTGGGATCCACATAACCTGCTATTCTGAATGTTAATACAAATATGAGTCATCACCGTCAATGTTCAATAGACCGCAACAGCGGCGAATTATAATTGTGTCATATCATTATAAATTGCTTATTTTTGATTCAAGAGTTTTCCCGGGTTTTAAAATGTAATTGCAGATCTATGGCAGTGTGTATGTACGATAACTAACAGGTAGGCCTACACAAGATATGATATTTGAAAGAAAGGTATCTAGAAAAAACTCGAGCATAATTTCAGAACATACTATATTACCTTCATAGAAGCGAAACAAGTTTTTGATCTTGTTATCACAAAGTTGAGAACCGGTATTCCTGCGGCCGAGAATTCATATCCCAGCTGACTGAACGGTTTAATTCCGCTGTTCCACTCACAATTTACCGCACGAGGGCCACAGTATTCGCAACTGAGAAAAATGATGACATCCCAAATAATGCTAAATCAATTTAACCTTTGTTATTTCGCTGATCAGGGATGAATAACATTTGTTGAAAACAACTGTGACTACGCAATATGGTTACAACTAGCATCTAAAACAAATGGTGTTTTAAAATACTTTGTATACTTTGAATACACTGCGTTGCGCGGATTGTCTCATGATGAAGAAAACGACAGAAAGTTACGAGTAAAATCATAGTTTTGCTCGGTCCTAGTGTGCTAAGAATTGCTAGAATTTCATAGCAACTATCAAATACCAAATATGTAATCAGCATTCCGTAGGTAAGAGGTTTCGACTTCATCCCTTACCCCTTGCGCACGGCACTGCACTCGACGTGATGCCCAAACGGTATAGACCAGTGGTTATCAAACTTTTTTAGACACGCCCCCCTTTATGACAGTGAAAAATTTCGCCCCCCTTATCGTCACCTCATAAAATGTAACCAGAATGCTAGCAACCCCAACAGATGGTTTGATGGCATGGAAGGTTATGGATGTTGATGAAAGAATTATCAAATATAAAATTTCGACTCTACACAGAGCAATAACCATAAAACGGAGGTACATCGCGCGAAGCACGAAAAAGAAATTCAGTTGACCCCAGCTTCACGTCTCTTTTCAACTGGTTTCATTGCTTACAAGGTGGGGCCCCACATTGTGAGAACCACCTAAATAGACGATTAGGGTACTGAACGCGCCAACCAATTGTGTCGTTGAATGCAAATAGTATGCATGGGTTGAGTGTGTGACTTGACCTCTGGAGAATCACGGAGAGTCTGAAATTAGCTCGGGAAAACCCTGATGTTCCAGAGAACACCGGTTAAGAAACACTGCCTAACAGAATTTCCTTACGCATCAGTCACGATGATCACCAGTTTATCTGCCTCGGGGCGCGAACCGTGTGCTCCAGTGAACATAGTATCTTTCGAAAAACTGAGGGCCTTCTGAATACATGTGCCACCTCCATTGTATCTGAAATCAAGGTTAGGATATTATAAAATGACATATATTTCTCTGCAATACACCTTGTAGATTAAATAGCTGGTTCGTGGTACAGAACTTGAATATAGCTTTCAATACAATATCCATTGTAAAATAATATTTATTGAACTCGAAAACTTTTCGGGTGCCTTTTTTCAAGAGTTAGCGGCACACTACACTATAGGGATTTGAACAGATTTATAAGCAAAACCAAAAAGGCAAAATATGACGCAACAACCCAAATCACAGACCCTGAAATTCGCATTGTACCAATGGTAACAATAACAAACCATGAAGTATACGGATACGGACATATGGTACTGTAGTAGCAGCGCAATTTGTGAATAAACAGCTACACGCACGAACCACATGCACTAATGAGAAATTTGTAGGTTATAGAGGATATCTTTTTGTCTACATAAAATAGGTTTGTCCAACTGAATAACAGTAGACTCCAGCACTTTTAGATGAAACAAAGACCTATCACGCGCAATGACAGTGAACATATTGTTATTATACTGTTGTGCACAGTCGAGGTTTTCGCTTAATAGTTGACCAATCGACGAAGCATATGCTTGGTAATCGTCAAAACAATATTTTTTGGCAGCTAATTTGCATTGGCGTGCAAGCTCTATAGGGTCATTTGCGCATGTTTTTGACCCAATCAATTTGAGGATATGCTGTTTTATACGCTCAAACAATCTTTGAAATGTACGTCCTACATATGCCTACTATCACAGTGGCACTTGTATTGGTAAACAGCATTACTTGCATTAAAGGCAGGAAGTACATCTTTTCGAGAGTTTGGCAACAAGGGTTTCGTTGTGTACACCACATGCGTGTTAACGCTGAAATACCATCGGTGAACAGCCGATTTAATGAGTTTTCAAAACGGTAATACACGTTGCCTAGCGAAGGTGAGTGTGAAAATGCATGGCAAAACAAGGAGTTATATAATGGGTTAGCTGTATCTCACTCTTATCCATGACACAATGGCTTGCAAGCAAGAAGTTGAACTACCCCTGCCAAGCACGACTGTGACCGAACATTATGTAAATAGATCGCTTCATTATTCTATCGTTTGACCTCGAAATAGTTTCCCATATCACGAGCACCCAGGCGAGACCTCCCAAAGATTACACTTTCACTTAGTCACCCTTTTCAGGTTATTGCTACGCTGTTTGGCTTTTTTTTTGGGGGGGGGGATTATTCCAGCATTGTGTAATTTTCTTGCTATGTACCGGAAAAAATGTAATATTTCGCGGTTTCGCCTGAACAAGCGTTAAATGGCAATAAAGAACAAATTTGCAGTAACTATGTTATACAACGGAACTTTTCCAGTATCTTACGCCATAATACCTCAACCCAAATTATAAATGCAACTTTTTACTGCCACTTTTGTTAAAATTGAATGCAACTTTCTCGCGATTTTAGGGCAACAAAAACTTGCTCTAGTGATCACTAATTTCAGATATTTTGAATGTCAGGAGAGCATGTCTGCGACAATGCTTATGCTCATTAATCGATATCCCAAGACGGAATTTTGAGGAATAGTCAAGTAGTAACAAAACGGCCCGACTCACGGGATTGCATCAATTGCATCAATCAGTTCTTCTTTACTGAAGTATGAATCGAAATCGATTATCGGTTGGGGGCAGTTATCAAAAGTAACAACGCCGACACGAGTTCTTGTCTTTCCAATGCTGATCCAGCCACCGAATTCTGAAACAAAACATGAATTTCGATTTTTTTTTAGATCCATGCATTTGTTGCACATCGTTATCTAAAAGTAAATTCCGATGTAATCCGAATCCGGCTGGTTAACCCGTAATGAAACATGAACATGTCATGTGCCAACGCTTAACATCCGGGTTGTATAGTGTTTAATATGTTGAAAAAATTCTTGTACATTATAAATAATAAAACCAGCACATATATCCAGTAATTTTACTGTAGTGGAGCCTTGGAGCATCAGAAATATTAAAGAGGAATACAATAAGCGTGGGACCTGTGTATATGGAGATATGACGGTTAGCTTAATTCAAGTTTTTTTTAAATCCGTCGGAAGCATAAGACTTATCAGTATTATTTTTATACTTACTCTTACATATGGCTTTCACGAAAGCGATAATACTTTTAAAGTTTTCTCGCCGGATGCTGCCACTTTCGTCGAGAACGAAAAGTACGTCGCGAGGTTTGTGCCATATATTCTGAAGAGGACAGTGGATGCATATTGAATGTAGCGTAATGGAAAATTGTCATCTATCTTATTGGACTATAACAATCCCAGGGTCAATGCAATTGCTCTTGGTGAAGATCTTTAGATTCTAATGCGCCAACACGTCTAATGTGTGATGAGCTGACGACTTTAAGGCCCTAAGGTACTGCTGGACTCACAAAAATTTCCAAATCTTATTTATTGCAGAATATTAAAGTATTAAAGTATGAAACTTGTTCTTTTCAAAAATGTATTGGTCTTGTCTGATTTCGAACTAGAAGTATGGTAAATACGATTTGAAATTTCCCATTTTCGTAGAAAGTCGTCCCCCATACAATTTCATTTATTTAAACTCACTCAAGATTGCCAATAAGCACTTTGCCGTGATGATTTTATACAATAAATAAAAGTCATTTCGGTAATCGATTAAGCGTGACTTTCAAAACATTCATCAGGCCAGCCGGCCAGCAGCCGTTTGCTCACCTGGGAATAGGGCTGGACAAAATCGAGTACCTGAGTGATTCGATTCTGAATCACGTATTACGCTTCGAGTCGAGTCGAGTATTCGAGTATCACTCATTATGACGTTACAGCAGAATGTACAATGTAAAAGTTCAATTATTTACCTTTCATGCCACCCAAAAGAACATAACGCCTGTTATCCATCACATTAAAGGTACTTTGGTTTTTTATACCATACCGATTTTATTGCACTTCTTGAAAATGTTGTGGGATGATCATGACTTCGGAAATGTTCTATTACCAGTAACGATCGTAGCTTTGTACTATGTCTCGTATGCTGCGACACAGCCAATCAAGGTTTCAAGGCTTCCTCAGTGGAAAATAGTATCAAAAGTTATAATTTCAGTACTCGAAAAAATCGTCTTTTACTACTCGACTCGAATCATTAAAATAACTACTCGATTCAGATTCGAGTACTCGAATCATTGTGCCCAGCCCTACCTGGGAATTTTTGAAAGCTGTGGATATTATGAGTGTTGTTTATCATATTGTATATTTTTCAAGATTGCATTAGTGTATTTTTGATAGCTGACTGTTCAATTGACCCACAGAACACAGACATACAATACGAAGGCATTTGGCAATAGGTAAATATAAAGCCCTGGTAACATGTATACCAATGGCTCCTGAACAGCTGAACTGAACAATCAAAGAAATCTTTTGAAAAAGATTGGAGCTTTCACCGCATTCAACATCTGATAATGGTGGTTCGTATTCGAACGAATGATATTATCCCGCAGTTTCTACATTTTGATTCAGTCGTTCCAAAAATTGTGAATTGCCTGACTGTGGCTCATCTGGCAAATGATATTAGAACTGCATACAAGTCACTGCGCGAGGGTTATGCAACTCCAATTAGTATCGGAATGTCATGATGAAATTGATGCTATAAACATTGTATGTTTGAAAAGTCTCGGGAAAAATATTGGTGTAGTATCCTCACCCATACCACCTGCAATGGGTATTTTGACAATGCAGCAATATTCTTGATATGTTGTTTCATCTTTACAACATCTAACTTATGTCCAATTCAAGGTTTGCAAATTTTTCGAATCTGGTATAGAAGTTATGAGTAAAAAATCATCAAGTAACTCATACTTTATATGACTCATTTTGCATTTAGGCACATTTAATTGTCTTCAAATTGGGCTATGTACTGATTAAAGCACGCCTACATCATTCAAAAGCAACAGATTTTAAATACCTGCTCTACTTTTTCACCAAATTATTTTTCAATTTTCAAATTGATTTTCTCTCATTTCTAGTTTTTGGTTATATGGTGTCGCGGGGACAGGAAATTTTGATATCAGAATACCTTCAATCAAAATGAATCTTGGCTCAGAACAAGCAATAAAACTGTTCTACCTGCTAAGACTATTGCTTTTGATATAGGGGTTATGATGTACTGACTATGCTACATATTATATGGATTTTATGAAAAAACATCGACTATTTGGCCCCGTACTAGTACCGTGGAATTTTTCGAAAAATCAGGACTTTCAAGCATTTTAGGATGTGGTTAGAGGCCTCAGGACACTTTATAAAGCATTGTTCAGAACAGGGGTGGGCACACTTTTGAGCTCGCAAGCCGCATTCAACATCTGAATCCATTCGCGGGTCGCACCTATAAAATTCGGATTATACACCAAAACGCAATATTGGTATTTGATTATATAGTAATGACATAGAGATAATGCTTATTTAAAACAAACTAAACATTGATTTGTTGATATTGTACACGCGTCAGAAACTGGCGAGATTTCATAGGCTGGTCGACCTCAATAACCAATTTGGTAAAACTACAGATATGAAAGTCGGTTGTACCGATTCTTAGAACAGGATTGAAATTTGAATCTGTGAGCACTGAGCAATGATCTGTTCATGTATTTGCTAATTCCACATTTGGTACAGTTCCAGGACACACAATGCTGACGGCATCATAACAATGTTAGCTTCAAACACGCTTCTACTGTGTGAAGATAAATATAAATACCCTAAATGTACGCATACAGAGAACGAAGACACGTGCTATTCGTTTTTATGAACGCATCACTGAAAGAATGAAAACTGGAGTGGCCAATCTGAAATTCCTCCGTGATCCGAATTATGTCAATCTCGTTTAGGATTTCTGTGATGTTCAGCAGTTGAAACCTTTCAAACTGGGTTGGCCTTGAGATCGGGCTATCGCGTCAGAAATTGAACATAAACAGTAATAGAGCAAGTATTTTCCTTAGAACAGTGGTTCTCAAACTTTTTAAGACACCATTATGATGGTAAAAGATTTCGCGTCCCCCCGCTCTTATCGTCATATCACAAAACGCAACCAGGATGTTAGGAAACCTAACGGATAGTTTGATGTCATGTAAGGTTACGATTGTGAATGAGGGATTTTTAAATATGAAATTGAGACTAAATAAAGATCAATAAAATTGAGATGCATGTAAATCGCGCGAAGCGCGAAAAAAATTTCGGTCAAGCTCAGCTTCGCGCCCTGCTTTCAGATGCTTTGATGCCCCCAACGGGGGGCTCGCCCTCAGTTAGACAACTACTGCCTTTCAATTATCATGGTGAAATATACTAAGAAAAAGTTTATTCAAGACGAGTGGGCGTGCCAGTGACGATAGAACGGCAACAAGATTGGTAATCACGAAATCACGGCTCGCCTTGATTGACTAATCGACTGTGCTTCAATGATCACGACGGTGGTGGCTTCAGGCTTGCGGATTAGTTGATAAAGGAGTCTGGTAACGGTGGTGATACTGTAAGCGCATAGTAGGTTCAGGTTGGTTGGCAGATAATGATTGAAGATTAATTCAGGACATGTTGACTTGTTGAGTTACTAAATACATGGTGATTAACAAACAACAGCTGCTTATTGTGAAGGAAACCGCAGTTGCCCACATGTCTGTTTTGGCCAAGGGAAGGCACAGAACACAGGGTGAAATATTGCAAAGGCGCTTATTCAAGCGGCGAACGAATTTCTTGTTTCAGAAGTGATGCATCATCAGTGAATACAAATATAAAGCTCAACAGTGACACTACTTTGACTTATGTATTAGGCTCCAGTCGTGCTATATAACTGAAATCTTGAATGCTCCGAGGATTGGCTGAATCGGCCGTTTACGCTGGGGACTTGTTGAACTCTTACGGCAAAATGAATTCACTGTCAAGTGATGTCAAAGTCGTCAATGATGCCGTAGAAAGAGGTATTTTGGAAAACTAAGTAGAAGACATTTTTCAGAATTTTTCCCACTTTGTGATCGGTTGACTAGAAAAAAAGGTCATCTTTTCGCTGAGAGCTAAAATCACCGTTTTTCACTCCGAAATACCCGCTGGAGCTTCGCTTCTGTGCTAATTTGCGGCATATCACTCGCAATTTGCTTTAAATCTGACCTAAAATTTCAAAAAAGAGGACAAAATCTCAAAAAAGAGGACAAAAGGGCGTCCTCCGAGGACACTTTCAAAAAAGTCAAAAAAGAGGACAAATCCTCTTAAAAGAGGCTGTATGGTAAGCCTGGTGTAAAGGCAACCACAGACTGCTCTGGTATGAACAAAAAGACAGTTTGGTGGTATATCTTAGCATGTCCTGAATGAATCTGGAATCATTACCAGCTGCAACACTACAAATGCTGGAATCAAACCAGACATGGATAAAAAACGAGCTTAAAATGCATTGAAGCAGTGCGATAGTTACATTTCTTCGGGGTCCCATTATATAAGCTAGATCTGGTCTGCCCATATAACATCTTCTGAGCATATAAGATTTTGTGCGGCATCCATCTCACATATGGTGTGCTGCACCAGTTTGAGATGACTAATGTACTTTACTTACGCCCAGAAAAGTAGGAGCACTGACGTAAATGCCACATTAACTAGGTATTTCTCGGATTTATATTCAGTTCTAAAAGTGCGCACACATTCGCTGTTTCACCTCTGTCATGCCTGCAATTCTCTAAGGCTAAGCTATACAAGCAAACTGTCTTTTAATTGTCAAACCAGCAAGGTCTGTGCTTATACCTTTTCAACTCTTTGTGCGGCATCATTGAGGACTTTAACAGCCCTTACGAGTGAATGTCCCAAGCATAAACGGCTAATTCCTGAGACTGCCAAGGC
>ATSW01043398.1:0-13886 GCA_000444245.1 Botryllus schlosseri
GATTTCGCTTGGCGGGCCGGATCCGGCCCGCGGGCCGTAGGTTGCCGACCTTTGTTTTAGGTGATAACCACTTTTTTCTGCATGCGTATTTTCGGCCGAACTCCTCATGTAAAATCGTCGGTGCTCGAAAATTGTCATGTCTTATACCTTCAAATTAGGTATCATATAAATCAGAAGATTGCTAGCTTTCCCTACAAACAGAAATGAAGCCTATAGGACGTAGACAAATAAAGATAGGGCCAGATGAAGTTGACCGATTCCGTATACGGAATCCGATTTTAAAAGGGTTAAGTAGGCCAAACCTGACTGAGTAGTCCGGAAAAGTAGAAGTACTTCATACTGACCTCCTGATTGTGACTGAATATAGCTGCAAAATTGCACAGAATGCGTTTGAATTTTTCTCTGATCTTATAGAATGGTGTTGTCGAATCTAATGCCTAGAAGTATCCATCCTCTTGTGGTAAAAAGTTTATTTTACCCATCATTTATTTTGAGCAGTAAGATATTTCCTTCATTGCAGTCATTTGTAAAATTGTAGATCTAATTTGTATGCGTTCATCAAGAATTCATTTAATTTCAGTCACACTTGGAGGAGCTCTCTGCTGCTTCTTGCACTTATCACTGCGAAGATAATTCAACGTCGTATTCCGTGGTATTAGATCAGGCTTTACCAGACACCAGGAAGTTGACGCTCAAGCTTGGGGCACAGGTAAGATGCCTGCGTTTAGCAAATTCCAAATAAAATCATGCACTGTAAAGATTAGTTTACTGGGTTATTCAGCTTGTTACGTTGAAACTGATGTCTACAAACTGGGAACATGGTCTTGAAATTTCCTCTATATTTTGTTAGTTCACTCTTAACTCTGTTACATGCCTGTGTGACGCACTGCTGTTTTGTAGGTGATGTTGACCAAAAATCTTGATGTGTCGTCCGGTTTGGTGAATGGGGCAAGAGGGGTGATAGCAGGATTTACAAACAGCCTGAATCCCTCCATGAGAATACCGAAGTATCAATTGCTTGGTAAGTAATGTGTTGGTTGGTAGCGTAGTTCTGAAGGTAATCTGGTAGATATAATACTGAGATATTTGACTTTAGCACAAGTCGAATAATTTCCATGGCAAGGCGAGCGATGGAGCACGATGTGTTGTGTGCAACGTCCCTGGCAACATACAGTCGATGCCATTTTTTCGTCTTTATACATTATTGCTGTAACTTGTAATTGACGGTCGGCGAAAGAGATTCTCTCCCACTCAGTGATAAATTTTGAGATTGTAGCATATGTGCTAGGTCTGAACTTTGTCGCTTAGTGATATGCTGATTTCATCCAAAAAAAACTGTGAAATTGCATCCGAGGCTACCTTCTATTTTATAAAACTCAAAGAGTAACTTAGTTTCAAAAACTGAGGACATAAATTTTCTAGCGGACTGTAGATCAATGTTTCTTAACCTGGTCTCCAGCGCCACCCAAAGGGCCGATTTGAATTTTGAAGGGGGCGGAAACGCTCAGGGTCGATATGGGATCGCTGGGCTCAGGTAACTGGATATGTATTTTCCAAGTTAGCACCTAGTTGCAGTGTCATCAGTCACTTTGCGTTAGCCACGAAGATGCATCTTGCAAGTGCAGAAGTAGCCACCTCTGATTAACTGCTAAAAGCATGTATAAGAATATTATTCTCTTCATTATAGAATTGCCGGCTTGGGGTCCATCTACTTTGTTAATGTAGGCAATGCCGCTGTGCAATATACTTACAATAGACTTCAACTTATAATATAGGCCTACTTATACCTTACAATATACTTAACTGAGAGTTTAAGGACAAGAAGTGTATCACCACGCCATTGTTACGCAGCTGAAGCCATTTTGCTCCTGAATGGCCGAAACAAACAACCTTTATATTATAGTCAAGGACAGACTTGCACAGGACTATGTCCTCAAATCACATGAAACCGTAACAAACAAGCTTTATATCATAGTGAGGGATAGAATTATGCAGACTTATAAATGTATGTCGTCAAATCATATGAAGATGCCATCAACGTACTGGCGATTCTTCCATTTGCATTTTCACTTCTTCAGTTCTCTTCTATCTTAGGTTTACTTATGAGTTTTATAAGTTGTATGTAAATTGTAAGTTATGATTAGTATATTGCACGGCACGGCAACATTGCGGCTACATTGCCGACATTCACAAAGTAGATGGACTGCCTGCTTGTGCATGTTTGATTGGCAGTTAAGCTAAAAACAAAGCTTATTCGAGTACCGGTAAGACTTCAAAGTACCTTTTTTCATCTCTGTTTATTGGTGCCTGGTCTTATTGTTCACTTTGTTTTCGCAATTGACAGGCGAATCGTTATCCCAACCTCAAAATCTCGGCCTGCCTATAGTCCGATTTCTGTCTGGTATTGAGAGAACTATAACGCACGAGAAATGGTCGCTGAAAATTTCGCAGGATTGTGTCGCCGCCCGAAAGCAGATTCCTTTGAAGCTGGCGTGGGCCATCTCAATTCACAAAAGTCAGGTAAATGCGCCTGGTCTGATCGACATTCGAGCCATATGAATCAATTCCGATTATAAACTATTATATTATTGATAACCTTCAAATATGTCCCATGTTATTGAATATTTGACATAATTGAAGTAGAACTTGAAATAAGTGGCGGTAATTTGAAAAATACATTCCATATCGAGTTCAATTTAAAGCAATACTGGAGAATAGTAGAAAAACTAGCATTTACTGTCCAAATCGTGTGTATTATATTTGAGGAGACCTAACTTTGCCGCATTTTTACTGAGAAGTAAACTCCTATTCCTATTGTTTTCATCAGCCCTACCGTACTGAAAATAGTGAAGAGCTCCCACACTCTCCTTTTTGCTGAAATGAATCGAATGCACCAACATTGCATTTTGTACAATGTACATTTGCGTCACATTTCTTGTACACACACACATGCATTAATTGACGTGTTTGTATATTAGTATTCTTTGTCCTCATACTCATTGTTGCTCACCGACACTAACTTAAATTTAAGGATTCTGAAAAGGGGTTACGGGCCCTTAACCCTGGATACCCCACTGTCTTGACCTCTCAAAGACATGTTCATGCTGCCACAAGAATAATTATTTTTGCCGTTATAAAAAGTTACTGTAGTTACAAGTTGCTACAATATTGATATACGTAGGCTATTAAGCACAAAATTGTAAATTTGTCAAAGAGCCATATCTTATACCCTAAAGAGCCATAGTTTCCCTGCCCTACACCATTACTACTATTTCTACTTGAGTAGCAGCTCTGACTATTTTGAACACCTCTGAATTTCCCTTACCATCTCTGCTACTAGTAGCAGTTTTATTTGTCGCCCACTTGTAATCGGCGTGGTTAAAGTAGTCATTGCCAGTACTCAAGTAGAAGCAGAAGTAACTTCATAAATTTTTGCCCAAGTACATAGCGATTTCCACGTATGTATTCTAGGTTTTGTTTTGACCAAAAACTAAAATCTATTAGTTAGGGTTACCATACGCCCTCTTTCATGAGGATTTGTCCTCTATTTTGTCATTTTTGAAAGTGTCCTCGAAGAACTCTCAAATGTCCTCTTTTTTTGAGAATTTGTCATCTTTTTTGAAAACGTTGGTTAAATGTATGTTAAAATTGAACTGGGATGTAGAAGATCAGTACTCAAGTAACTGTCCGGCGGGTCTTACGGGAGTTGGAAGTGTGAATGAATGAAAATGGAAGTGTGTATTTCTGGAGTTGAGTCCGAAAAATGACCTCTTTTTAGTTAACCAACTACAAATTCGGAATAAATTTACCAGTTTTTCCGGCTTCTGCTCCGGTATTGTAAATCTGAAAATTTAAAAAGGTGTCCTCTTTTCAGATTCCCAAAATATGGTAAGCCTATATTGAGTAGAAGTAGTCGAAAAACATCACCACTTGAGGGAGTAGTGCAAGCAAGCAAAGCCTACGGGTGGCGACTCTGTAATACGGCCTTGCGGCCCCTCGTTGTCATCCTGGTCCGTACCGGATTTTCATCGGTGTGACAAATAAATGAAGCTATCTATCTACTTCAGTACTTAATGAAGTACTCGTAATAATCGCGCAGAACTCTCCGAAGCCACTGACATCATCACATCATCTTTCCATTTATTTAGGGCATGTCTCTCGACTGTGTTGAGATGTGCCTTTCCAGAGTGTTTGAGTGCGGGCAGGCGTACGTCGCTCTATCGCGTGCGACGAGCTTGCGAGGACTTAAAGTGGACGATTTCTCATCTTCGTGCGTCCGGTCGAACGTCGATGCAATTCGGTTTTATCGCAACTTGCGCCGAGATCAGATGGCCGACGGTTGCAACGAGCTGATACTTCTCGGACAATGACACCGTGACGGCCGCTATGTTTTATGATATCGTGCTTTTTCTAGTCGGATTACGTATGGAATGAAAACCTTTGTATTTAAATTCGGAGAATTAAATATCTCATTGCAAAGCAGATGCAGTTCCGGTAGATAGCCGCGAACGTCAACTTAGAAGCGAAGCGAAAACTGGGCGTAGTTGATTCGATCTGTAGAAATGTGAAAAGGTAAGACACCAAGCAGGTCATTCAGAACTGTTTCTCCGCCCCTGGGCTACGATGAAGCCGGATTTCTCGTGATAATGCTTCACAAAGACAGTTTCAGGATTTCTCGAGCAATTGTGATGCATGTCTGACAGTAAATCTAGGCTGATCAAGCGAGGGCGCAGCCAGAAAATATTTTGGTGAGCCGCAAAGTGTTTGTTCCTCGTATGGCCGTATCGACTCATTGACGGTATCCCCCCAAACGATGGTCTTGGGTCCTAAAGTAGGGTTACCATGTTTCCGTGACACAAATTCCGGACACTCTTTAGCGCCCACTAGAGGGTTTCAAAATGAGTTTTGACGTCACACTAGCAAAGCTTTGCTCACCGACCAGAGGTGGTCACGATACGGTTCAGAAGTATGTGGCTGTGTGTTGCGTAACCGGGACCGAAACCACATTTTTCAGCCCCTACTCACCCAAATAAACAATGATTTCGAGCCCGCCATAGGGTAATCGATGCAACTTCTGGGAGAGGGGGTTACTATATGAATCTGGTTTCTATATGCATTTGGTCGTTAAATTTGTTGAATGAATTCTGTCAATAATATTGGTTGTTCCATATATTACTATATAGTTACTATAGTTACTACTCTCCACCCACATGATCAGAGTTAGCGGTAGAGCTGGTGGAGGATGATGAGTTCGAAAATACAGGGCTCGTAATTGCACATCGTTAAACGTTAAGTCATGTTCATATCCCACCGCTAAGATTGTAGATCAGCCTTATGCCGGTGCGCTCCACGGAGCGTTATAAACACCCCATGTCATCCAGTTGTTTCCAACCTATTATGGTCCCGACTTCATCTCCAATTTGAAAATGTTCCGTGGCTCGCATCAAAATTTGACGAGTTGAATACTAAAGAAGTCAGCACCTTTGCCCAGACTTACTCGCGGGCTATTTTGGAAGCTGATTACTTTCAAAATATTCGCGAACCTCAGAATAAAGGCCTTAAGCATTTAAACGGCCTTAACGATCTCTTGGAATAAACCGTTCTCCTATAATTGCGATTACAATAATTAGGCTTATTCCAGTAAATGACGGTTGTTTTTATTTATATTTTATTGCACTTTATGCGAGGGCGGCAGTCCTCATATTAAAATCAATAAATGTGATAGTAAATCGCACGCAGCGCGAAGAAAAATATCATGCATCAGCATAAATATTCCCAAAAATTATGTTTTCATGTTAATTTACGAAAAAATGATGAGCCTACGTCAAGTCTTCAAAATTCCGGACATTTGGCATATTTTCGAAATTCCTCCCGGACGCTAGTTTGAACAGTGAAATTCCGGACATGTCCGGGAAATTCCGGACGTATGGCAACCCTATCCTAAAGGGTGATCAACAAAACTTCTGGCAGGCTTTGCTGCCCATGTCAATCTGATAAGGTGGAATATCTGCTCGTTAAATTGATGATAACATGGTGAGTTCAGACATTTTGTATCACGGTCCCGTAATGTGACTTGGGGGATTTCAGATATAAAAACCCTATCTAACGCAGATGCCGGCATGGATTCAAACTTGGTAGGATTTAAACTCGCCACGCCAATTTTAACCAGATACCGCAAGCTTACTGCAGCCTACCTTGTATACCAGTAGTCAAGTATCCACCAGGCGTCCCGATCGCAGTCTAGATCTAAATCAGGATGAAATATATCTGTATACTACATAACGTATTCCCCTGAAGTATAACACATCAACCAGTAGCTAGAAATACACGATCCAGTATCGTAGCGACACATGAGCCTATGTCGTCTAATTTAGAGGTCGGCAATTATGAGAATTTGTCCTCCTTTTTCGGGAAATTGAAAATATCCTCCGAGGATGCCTAAATGTCCTCCTTTTTGGCAATTTGTCCTCTTTTACAGCTTGTACACTTGTACAGCTAGGATAATGGACACGTTCGATTGAAAATCGGCATGAATGACGTGAAGTAGCTATATAATACGGACGTTCGAGCGGATTATTCGGGAGTCGAATGAAAGTGATGACTTTAATTGAGTCAGCACCACAAAATTAAAGTAAAGATTTGGTAAATCTGGAGTCGAGTAGAAGTGATGACCTTTTTTTAGTCAACTCAACAAAATTTCTAGTAAATATTGCAAAATCGACTATTTCCAGTTTCGATCAACTCACTTTTACGATTTGGTAAAAGTGTCCTCCTTTCACGATTCCAAGGGTAACCTAAAGAAGGTTTCCCTAATTTTGACTTGAAATGCAACCGGTCATAAGCATTCCTGATTTTCATGTGCCAAAACTCATCCCCCGAAATTTTGTACATTTGATGCGGTGACATCAAAGAAGCTTATGCCCATTTTTCAAATCTTGAGATCCATTTTCCAAACTCAGCAAATCAAGTTTTTCCAATTTTCTTTTTTTTTTGCCATATCTTAGCCATTGTTGATTTATCACGTTATTGTTTCAAACAGGGCCATGGAGTCGGTTCATTTTACCACCGACTCCAGACGTTAACTTTTCAATATACCGACTCCGGGAATTTTAAATTTACCGACTCCATCTCCTTATATTTTGCTCACAGAACTCCGTATATCCGACATTCATGTAAATCTACTAAGAAAATTATACCTCTATTACACTGATTTGACGTGGCTCACAGAAATTATCAAAACTGTAGGCCCACTCACAGAAAGAAACTAGGTTTGTGATGGATCGAAAACGTAACAACTTGATAACTTTTGTAACTGCAACGACACTCCTTGGCAACATTTGGTTCGATTTTAGTACATGTAGTTGGAGTAGGAGCATTTTAACAAACTCCAACTCCAGTCAATATATATCCTTCTCCAACTTCGACTACAAGGAGTTCAACGAATTTTCTGTGACTCCGACTCCACAGCCCTAATCATGGCGAAAATACAGTCGAACGAAAATGAAAACTTTAATGTGTAAAATGTGTAAGTAAAAATGTGTAAAATGGACATAAGCTGCTTTGATTCCACAGCGACGACATTATGTTGACTTTCTTGCAGTAGGCCAATAAAAATACTTTTCGATGCAGATTTGTTGAACTTGAAAATTTTCTCTCGCGGTATGTAGCGGGATATTTTTTGGTATCAGCAGAAAACGAACGCCATTAGCTCTCGCTTGCAACCGCCGGAGAGATTTCAATAAATGTGCGAAATGTCAGCACGTGGCCCGATGATGAAATTATTTCATGTGTGGCCTATTTGATTTCGATATTGAATTCATGCGGTCCGCGGCCTCTACGAAATTTAAAAAAACGGCCCGCGACCCGTTCCGAGTTGGTGAACCGTGTTCTGCGCTTACCAAAACAATAGCCTAAGTATGGAGTCGTCCAATAAAATTCCGGTTGAAATGTGGGTTGCGCCACTCAGAGCGAATTACATAGGCCCATATCTTCTCTTTTTGATTTAATCGTGATATGAATAAGTTCTGCGTCAGTGTCGACAATATTAGTCACACTTCAAGAGTATAAGCTGTAGGCTAATCGTGGAAGTTCGGAAAGTGTTTGCTGTTTCGACGCGGCACTGTTGTCAATGAGTGCCGATTTACCAGGCGTCGAACCCTGTCTGCTCAGCTGAATCTGCTCTTGGACTCGGCAAACCCTGCGTATCAGTCTCATATTCAATATAACACAACCAAGCACTCTTAATTGAACAAGGCTTTGGTTGGTTGAAATACAAAGATGCATAATCGATGTTTGCCGAGTCCAAGATCAGATTCAGCTGAGCAGACAGGGTTCGACGCCAGGTAAATCGGCACTCATTGACAACAGTGCCGCGTCGAAACAATTCGCAATAGTGCTCGCTCGTCCACTGCTCGATAGAACGCATCCTGGCGTCGTGGTTCCACTTCTGCAGCTTTCTACGCAGCGTTTTGTCGATCGACAGCAATCTTGAATGTGCCTCGCGATAATTGGATAGGAAATCGGGCACGTTCCGTCTGTTTGACTTCACCATTGTGGTTGATCCGTCCCAACGCAATAGCCAATAATGTGTCTGTATCGGAATCTTGCAATGCAGGGGTGGAAGCGTCAACCATTTACCTATTCCAAGTGTATGGTTTCAACGGTTGACGCTTCCACCCCTGCATTGCAAGATTCCGATACAGACACATTATTGCCTACTGCGTTGGGACGGATCAACCACAATGGTGAAGTCAAACAGACTGAACGTGCCCGATTTCCTATTCAATTATCGCGAGGCCAATTCAAGATTGCTTCGATCGAAAAAACGCTGCGCAGAAAGCTGCAGAAGTGGAACCACGACGCCACGATGATAGGACCGAGCAGCTGCATTCTCTCGAATCTCCATTTATTCGTTCCTCGTTCGAAGTTGGATGATGGAAGAATATGTTGACCGATCATAGTCGGTCAAGTGGGGGAGTGTTTTGACGAGTCATGTTTTTAGTTAGTCAGTTTGGATGTTTTAGTGAATCAGTTTTATTCAATTGTCCTTTATTTGCATTCCGGTATTCTCCTCGACAACTCTTAATTGTTCTGTTTGATTTGATGATTGGTTGATTGAATTGTTGCGCCGTCCGTTTTCGTTTACCTTTATATTGCTCTGTTGCTGTTATTTCATTCTCTATTTCGACTGCTATCGGACGAGCAGTCTTGCAAATTGTTCCGACGTGGCACTGAAGTCAATGAGTGTCGCTTTGTCAGGTGTCGGATCCTGTCTACTCCGAGCCAGATTAAGTGCACAGCAGACAGGATCCGACACCTGACAAAGCGACACTCATTGACTACAGTGCCGCGTCGCAACATTTGCCATTATACCAGATGAGTTACCATGGTTTCCACAGATCGTCACGTGATGTTGAGGACCGCTGTTCGCTGAATTCGTATGTAGGCCTACCTTTTGGCATGAGTTAAAGAGTTGAATGAGACTGTGTGGCGATCGTAATTGAGGGATTATTATGAATATTGGCACAACAAATCGCCTTTTCAGGCTATGTGCACCACGTCACGAAGTTTTGCAATGGCATTGGTTCGTTGATTTTCGTAATGCTGGGGACGATTTTCATGCTCTTCTCTCAGTCAATAGTCATGCTCTCCCGCTCCCATGCTCCCCCATCGTGTTCTCGGCTGCCGACTTGTAGCACGCCTCACTTTCAGTTTGGGCTTTTCAATGCACTACCGAAGCAGTAAAATCGGCGATAGGTAGCCCAGAGAAACCCTCGACACTGTAAGAACCGGGATTCGAAATTAACCCACTTCCATTGGTGTCGTGACTCAGTGCGTAACCAACTGCGCCACTCGCTTCCCCTATTTTCAGGAATGAATCAGAGTGCAGCGGGCCTATCAGTTGGTTTTATGTTATCAGTAGGCTATATCAGATATAGGTTTAAATGGTTTTTTGTGCCACCGACTCCAACTCCGACTCCACACATTTTCAATATACCGACTACAACTCCAGCTCCTGAGTCTATTAAGTACCGAGTCCGGCTCCCTCTCCGACTATTTACTTACGAAAACTCCGACTCCGCCTCCAACAGTATTACCAATTTACTTCGAAAATTATATGCCACAGTGACGGTTTGAATCACTATCATATAACCATTAAACATATGCAAACATATCATTAACGATGACATGTAAAATGTTTCATTGTGGCACAGAGTTATTCACTATGCAATTAACATGAAGGAATGCCTTTCTAAATATCCTTTCTTGTTTCATACTCTAAAAGTTTTTAAAACATGGGCTCTCTAATACCCTAATATGTAAGAATCATTCAACGATGACATATATCCAATCCTGTAAAATTAAAATGTAAAAAAAGCAACTAAGATACCAGAGGTGGTCAAAGTAGTCAAGAAAGCTACTCAAGTAGAAGTAGCGACGGAAAACTCTACTCAAGTACGAGTAGAAGTACTTCTTCCATAAGCAAGCTAAAAGTACTTGAAGTAGAAGTAGAATTGACTGACTTTTAATCTACTCAAGTAAGTAAGTAGTTGTAAAGACGATCGTAATTCGTTCGCATTGATTGTCTAAAGCTGCAAATTGAGCTCTGCGAAAGGTGCAGAGCTTGATTCATATTGATGCATACCATAGGAGGTATCCAATTTTCGACAGCATAAGCGTTCGTCCGCATGATGGGATGAAAATGATAGTATTGATATGGAAATGCGATACTAATCCTCTGTTTACTCGAACAGCACGTTTTAGAAAAGATCATGGTATGTATGGAACCCTCTCCCATATTATAAGGCCCGTAGTTTAGTCGAAGAGCAATACGGAGAAGTTGTATCGGATACGGTGTAAACACTTTCCGCGATTAGTAAACGTTAATAAAAAAATATGGTGGATCGTAAAAATGCCATATTGTGTAGCTTTATTTTCGGAAATTAATGGCATTAGGCTACTACACTTGCTTTTATACTTAAACATGTATTTTCTCCAGACAAAAGAACTGATACTAATGAGAACTCAAAGTATGATACTGGGAATTGAAAGTGAAATATAAATACTACTTCTGAAAGCGGAAAATGTATTTCATGTCGTTGGTCCAGAAAGTTTCAAAGGTCAGCTAAAAAAAGTCAGAGCCTACTCTTCCAGATTAGGACACGCCATGGACTGCTAGACTACGATATGAAAAGTAAATGCTAGATTACGAAACATCAGTTTCAAACGTTATGATGAGCAATATATACTGTGATGAAATATTTCATATGGGCGGCAAGGCGGTGTGAACGGAACCACGAAACCCGCTGCCTAAATTATATTCACCGATACTTTCGTGAAATCATATTGGTCACTCCATATTTATCGTGCGCGAAGCGCGACGAAAATTCTGGGCTTTACTCAACTTTTTTGAAAATTTATTTTAGATACACTCCGTGAAAACAGCCCCGAAATTCCGCAGGCTATCTTCCTGATTCGAGGATTAAACTACTTCTACTTGACAAAATGAAAAGAGCGAAAAGTAAGTGCGAAAAGTAAGTAAGTAGATCACAAAATATTATGAAGTAAAAGTAGAATTACCAAAAATTAGTTCTACTTGAGTAAGTACTAGAAGTAGAAGAAAACTACTTGAGTACTCCAAAAAAGTAGAAGTACTTTGAACACCTATGGATGTAACTTACCAATATTCTCCTTACACACTATACTGATTACAAGCACACACACTCTCACTGCTAGTAAACAAAGGTCAGAAGCGAATTTAGGAAGTAGTCAAATAGCATATGTCTATCTACACGCGCTTAGTCAAGTATTCAAGTACTAGGACTTGCAGTCTTTCTTAATCATTTGTTCGACCCAAGCAGCTGATCCGCACTACAGATATTTTAAATTCTGTCGAGTGTGAAGCAGCGTTTGGTTATATTTACATCAATTTTACAATTTTACAAAACCAGACGATGCATTTGTCACAGTAGGCTACCATGGTATGACTGCATCGCGAAGATGCATATTGCGATTTCCTTCCTCTATGCAACTGAATTGCAATTTGTAAATAATGTCCAATTTTATCAATATCGTTACTAATAACAGTGATTGATGGTGCATAAAAATCCTATTCTAGTTATTTGTGATTTATAGATACCTTTAAAAGAAATTGTTTTCATAATAAAGAATTTGGAGTCAGAGTCAGGGTCATTTTTACAAACTCAGACCCCGACTCCAGTAGTATTTTTTCCATGAATCCTACCCCGACTTCAGCCACTATAGTTTCTACGGCTCCGACTCCGACTTCGAGGCATGCTAAAAAGAGACTCCGACTCCATTAGGCGAAAAATTGCCAAACTCCGACTCCAATTCAAACTCCACCAACTCCAACTCCGACTCATAGCCCAGCTTTGTATGCTAAAGGCTGCTGGCCCCTGGTCTATAATCCTAATAAAAGTTCAAAATTCGATACGTCGAGAGTCATTGAATCAAATTGAGAAATCATTACCGTGATAGATATAAGTTTCGCTATAAATATGGGTTACCGTACTTGAAAATGCTAACTATTCTGATCAACTTATATCAATGATGCTCAAGTAGACGTCTTTCCAGACTTTCCACTCAAGTAGAAGTCAAATATGATAGGTCTAATAGTAATCAAGGAACTCTTTGACAATAGTAGACAATGATCCTTTATTGCAAGGGTGGGCAATTATTTTTCTTCGCTGGCCAAATGAGAAGGAGAAAATTTTAGCTGTATTCTTCTGCGTATTGATTTTATTTCTAAATTGAAAACAGTGAATTAGCCTACACTAAACGGTGCTCAGTGAATGCGTTAATAATGGGGAATGGAAAGTGAGATGATTAATTACCAAAAAAAAAATATTTATTTGACGTCATATTTCGAAACAATGTTGAACATGATACATTTTGAACTCTCTTTAAAGTTTAACATTATCCGCGTCTTTCTATCATACATCAAAATGTGTTTGTGATGGCCGAAACAGCACTTCGTCAGCCCCCATAACGTTGCATGGTCTTGGCCCCCCATAGAGTTATAAACCAAACTTATCGCAGGGGCTTTGCCCCCCAGACCAGACCCCCGTCGGGATGCACGTTTTTAATACTACTTCTGATCAGGATTTCTTGTTTACGCTAATTGGTAACGTTTTGTGCCCTAATCGCGCGAAGCGCGGAATTTTTCCATGATTCAATCGGTCAATAATACTGGTAACTGCTTATACATTGCTATATGCAGTATACGTAGGCTACTGCAGGCCACGTTCTCAGGTTTACCGCTAGAGCTGAGTGAGGTGTAGTCTTGGAAATATTCAGGAGGGCCTGTTGGTATAATTACTTCGGTACATGTTGCAGTGGCGGCTCGTGCTAATATCGGGTGGTGGGGCAAGGGGTGTAGGTGTACGCGATTTTAATTGTCTAAATGACGTCACAATAGTGTATTCCGACATGGAAATGTGACTTCGTGGTGGTCACACACAGTTTGTATGGGGTATATACATTAAGCATGGTAAACAAGACTTACGTATTTCAAATTATTCGAAAGAAATTATCAAGTACAGTTGTTCATACCTGCATATTTTAACGTTTGTATCAGTAGGCCTATTGCGCACGGCGTGATTTCATAGTTGCAAAATGTACATCGTTCAATGACGAGTTCATTGAAATATGGAATACCCAGAATGAGAGCGTTGAGAATCGGGAGCACATCTAACGCATCGAGCCTAATTACTGCAGCAAAGTTGATAGAAAGCGATTTTTCAACTATAGGAATTTTAAAAGTTCACTAGTGGTTAACTTCGGAAAAAGATGTATTAGAATATAAACAAGTCAACTCG
Organism: Botryllus schlosseri; assembly: GCA_000444245.1. NCBI lineage: Eukaryota > Metazoa > Chordata > Ascidiacea > Stolidobranchia > Styelidae > Botryllus > Botryllus schlosseri. Next base: position 13,839 of record ATSW01043398.1, read on the forward strand.
AGCCGAGCAATGTCGACTACCGAGTAATATCGAGACACAGTTTGCAGT